>OX424572.1:63679704-63952204 GCA_949152435.1 Gastracanthus pulcherrimus | reverse complement strand
CCATTTTGAAAAAACGCGTCGATAAATTTTTCTGAAAAAAATTCCTTTTAATGTTTGAGTGCCATGATCACCTCTGATCATAGTAAAAAGTTGATACCTTTGCGGTATCATTGTGAAAAAAATGCGAAAAAAAATTTTTTTCGAAAATTTTCACGTTTTTCACCTTTAAATCGGCCATATTTTTTTTTCTCGGTGTATAATCGAAATTTTGAGCTCAGATTCTGAAAGAGCATCAAATTTTGCGTGGGAATAGAGGTATTGCATTATTCTTTTGGTCTGATAACATAATAAATAAACACGTTAAAAAGTTAGTAAAAATTCTGATCACCTCGGCGTTAATGGGTTAATATCATTATCAGCCGAATTAGAATTTAGGAACATATTGGACGGTATACCCGATTCTTTCTTCAGACCCTTGATAAACGACCAAAATGAGCGCATATTACGTTGTAAACCCGATTCAACTGATGATATATAATTGCGAAATTTAGAACGAGATAGCTTTATACATATAGCACGTAGTTTTTTTAATTCAATGTAAACAATTCGATGATTTCCACAAACAATGTACAGACTTTTTATCCTGAATCGCACGAATCAACTCGGAATCATACCATTTCGGGTATGAATCAGGACGCCGTCTGACAAGTGGGACATAAGAATGTATAATCCCATGTACAACCTCTAAAAAATTTCGCTTAATAAATGTCTGATTTACAAAATCATGCGCTTGAGACACCGTGACATAAAAAAACCCCACCACATGGTGCTTATCCGTAGGAAGCAGCTGTTCTTGAAGATCTTGGGATGCGATCAAGCCCTCCGGTGCAAACAATAGGTCGAGAGAGTATCCCTAGTTCGGATGAGGTTGGTATAGTTGTACCAAATCCAGCGAGGAACAAGTTGCACACAGTATATCAGCTGCAGATCTTTGAGCAGGGTTGATGTAGGCCGACTGAGAGTAGATGAGAGGATCAGAACTCCATAAGATGTGAGGGAGGTTGAAGTCTCCCAACATAATGGGCTGATGATCCGTAAATGTGTCCAAGGCAGCTTCCACGTTGCGGACATGGCTGAGATACACCTGTGCAAGAGAGTCAGGTTGAATATAAGAAACAGCTAAGATAATTTTATCTGTATATGGTTTTTCACGGCAACGAGGACTCCCCCACCCTTCTGCACATTGAATGAGGCAAGATCTCGATCACATCTGAATAGGTTATAATGAAGCATCCCTAATTCACTTGACAAAATATCAGGTTGAAGCCAGGTTTCTGTGATCACAATGATGTTAGGTAAGACAGAGAGTTGGTAAAGGTTTGATTTTAATAAAGAAATCTTGCCAATAACAGAGTGCGCATTCTGGTAATACAAGATCAGCTTGCTTGATTTTGACAAGCCTCCCCGTTTTTTGGAACTTGGAGATCACTATAATTGGTAGGGTTGTTGTGTTTCTGATTTTGACAAGCCTCCCCGCTTTTTGGAACTTGGAGATTGCTGATTTTAGTCTGGTTGATAAGATCCACCAGTGTAGGGGTTCCTTTGATAAATCTAACCTTTTTTAAGGCATGGGGATTAGATTTGTTAAGCTGGGAAGCTCTGGCCTTCAGCTTGTTGTACTGCTCGCGCTGATATTTAGTGTGATCTGGGGTGACTTCCACAGATGAAGGCAATAAATTACGGTTTTTGATTACACGAAAAGCTTCATGACTGGAGCCAAACATCACAACGATGGGAGGAAAACTACTCTGTTTTGATGGTTTGGATAGACGACGGACACTGATATAATCCAATTCAATATTAGAGATCACACTCAAGTAACCTTTGATGATATCTAAGTCTATTATGGGATCGCCAGAGACGGTCTTGAAGTTAAGAAGCAAGTCGATCACCGGATAGCTCAGACGAACTGACAGTTCCAGAAGCGGCTGAGACTTCTCCAGTGGGAGGTCTGCCTTCGACGCACTCAATTCTTTGCTTAAGAACTTTTACTTCTTTTTGTAAATCCATTATATCATTGCTATTGATTTGCGTAATCTCCATGTAATTTTTCAACTGAGACTGAATGCTCACCAGATGCTTGTCGACTTTATTAAATTCGAGACGAAAAAAGCGAAAGCCTCTTCATATCGAGAGCCAACACTAGAGGCCGTGGCGGAGACCACTGTCAAGGTAGTGGCAGAGGTGGACAGACCAGAAGGACTGGTTACAATCAACCAAACGTAGCCTTGTCCCTGCAGGATAGCTGAATACTATGAAGGTACGACTAGAGGTAATTCTAAAATGATTGTAGAATTTATTGCTGATTCTGGTACTACCGAGTATTTAAGTAACTCGAGAATGTATTTTACCGAATATGAGAATGATGTAAAAACAAAAATAGACTGCGCAAATAAAGATGGTAGTTTTGTAATTAAAGGCATAGGAAAACTAAGATAGTAACTGAAGATAATAATGCTTTTATTTTGTATGCAAAAGAGTTATCATATAATTTACTGCCTTTGAGACGTTTTGTAGATCAAGGCTTAGACTTTTATCTAAATAACAATATTATTGACATATATGATCCTGAATTAAATAAAAGCATTATTTCTGGGGTATATAAGAAACCTTTTTGGATCTTGAAATTGGTTGGTTAATAAAAAGTCATGTATCAAAATCGAACCCTCTAATAAAATCAACAGTTTTTATAACACAAGAAGCAAGAAAAATGTAGAAGTCTCGGAAATAGTTAGAAGGGCTGAAGCAACAAAAGTAAGAAGTTGAGAGAAAAGAAAGCTGATAATGAGTTCTTAGAAACCTTAATATAGAAAGACACACGAAGTTAACAATGAGACAAGTCTGAAAATAAATAATAGATTAGGATCAAAATTGACGAATGATAATCGCATTTCTGAAGCGATGATGTTGCACATTAGACTTGGCCATGTTTCCAAAACTTATTTAATTGAACTAGCTAAAAAGAATAATAATTTAATGAATATAGATAAAATTAGAAATGATAATTCCATATATGAATGTGAAGCTTGTCTTCGAGCGAATAGCACTAAGCTACCATTTACTAATTTGCGCGCTAGAGCGACAAAATCGCTGCAAGTAGTGCACGGTGACACTATGGGTCCCATAAGCCCTGTGTCTCACCCAGGAAAGTACAAGTTTGTCTTAGTTTTGATAGATGATGCCACACGAGCGGCTTTAGCGTTTCCAATGCAATATAAGTCTGATGTACCCGAATACATATAATCATTTGTAAAACGCTTGCGTAATCTTGTAGGTTCTGAAGAGAAATTTTGTTATCTCGGATGCGATCGAGGCACTGAGTTTACTAGTCAAGCGACAGTAGATATTTTGAGCATGTACGGCGCAGAATTACAACTAGCATGACCCGATACGCCGCAACACAATGGTGTTACTGAAAGATTCAATAGAACATTTGAAAATAAAGTTAGAGTAATGATGTTGGATTCTGAACTACCGCATACTTACTGGGATTTAGCTGTCAAAGCAGCAGTCTATATTTACAATAGAACACCCCATAAGTCATTAGATATGAAAGGGCTTTAGAGCGAGATTCTAACGAATCAGTCAGTGTGCTAAGAGCAGGTTAAGCGAGTTGGTTGCGCAGCGTATGTCAAGATACTACGCAACACTGACACGAAGTTTTCATCGCAAGCGATGCGAGATTTTCTAGTTGGATATGTTAGTAGTGGATACACGATTCTTGTGCCTGAAGAAAATAAACTATATGACAGCAAACACGTGAGGTTCGTTGAGAGTATAACTTACAAAGATTTAGCTATAAAGACTGTACATGAAGTTGAAACTTCAGAATTAACATTTTCAGAAGCACAAGAATCTGTGGACTCAGACAAAGATAGCAAAGAGTCTTGCGTAGAATAAGAAACCAAAATAGTACCCGAAGTAAACAGAAAAAGAGGTAAACCGAAGAAAGACGCCAAAGTTATGTTTTTCTTATGCGAGTCACCAGAGACAAAGAACTTGAGTTTGATCGCGAATTAAGTGATTTAAAATATCATGCGCCGTTAGCTAAAATCCAGGCTGACCCGCAGACCTATAGAGAGACGGTAAATGCATTAGATAGAGAAAACTGGATTGCTGCTATCAACGCTGAATTAAATGCTATAAAGATTAGCAAGTATATACAGTAGTAGATAGATTATGAATCCCAATGCGCAATAGAAAGCCTAATATTATTGATTCAAGATGGGTTTTTAAGAAAAAGATAGACGAGAAAGGATCAATTAGATATAATGGTAGACTGGTTATTCGTGGTTTCAAAGATAAAAATGATTACGATTTAAGAGAAACTTATGCACCTGTATCAAGAATTTCTTTAATAAGGGCCTTCTTTTCTGTTGCAAACAAATTTAAATATAAAATCAAACAACTCGATGTCGAGACTGCATTTTTGTACGGAGAACTGTCTGAATATATATATCTAGTAATTCCAGAGGGAGTACAAGTCAATAAAGATATAAGAAATTGTTTTGTCTAGAGCCATGATAGGAAAGAGAGGGAGGAAAGTGAATACACTGAAGAAAATACACCAAATCAACTGTACTTAGCTAGCGCAACAAGACCACACATATCCTATGCTGTTAATGTGCTTAGCAGATACCAAATTAACCCAACTGTATTTGAGTGGAACCTGATTAAATGAGTTTTCGAGTACTTGTTAGGAACAAAGAATTACGAACTGATCTTTCGGGATATACCAACAGACATGATTGCATATTCTGACGCTAGCCTATCGGATTGCAAGAACTCTTTGACCACCTGCGGAAATGTGATCAAGTTGTTTGGGAATGCTATGGCCTGGAGAATACACAAACAGCAAAGCGTGGCGTTGTCAACTTGTCAAGCAGAATATGTAGCGATGAGCGAGACTTGCCAAGAGGCCATGTCATTACACAACTCTGTAACAATTATGTTAAATAAGAACTTATATCCAATTATCCTGCGTTGTGATAACACGTCAGCGATATCATGTGCGAAAGTAAATGGTGGAAATAGAGATTGAGTTATATGGTTGAAAGGCGCGAACACTATGTAAAAGAGTGTGTAAACAAGAGCTATGTTGTATTGGAATGGGTAAAAGTTAAAGAACAACTTGTGGCCATTTTTACAAAGCTCTGCAAGTTCAGTTACACGATAACATAACATTTAAAATATTAAATATGAAAACAGGTAACTATTAAAATTGTTTACTAATAAAATTGTTTACTTTTGTTTAGATAATTCAGAAGAAGAGAAGCTTGACGAAGTCGAGGATGTAGAGTCCTGGGGCTGACTGATTAAATTATAATTATTCGGAAGAGTGAAGAGACAGAGTGAGAGGGAGTGTTAGAAATAAGATGACGACGACCACTCTAGTTCTCCACTGTGCGATGTGTGCAACGGCGCATGCTTGCCACTATCGTACTTGGCTAGCATTAGGTAACTGCCAGCGGCAGTTCGTCTCCGGCGCTCACAGAGAGCACGTACATATATTTTATATTTAATAATAAAGCTTCGGTGCGTTGATCCTGATTTACTCCTGTTCGTTCTTTTGTCCACCTCACTATCTAAATCCCAACAATTTTACTAGGTCACATAAATAGGAGTTGTATGATTCCATTTGAAATTCGTCAGGTAATTGATTAGGGCTTCGTGCGACGCACCCATATACTATTTCGTAAGGAGTGTAGCCGATTGATGTGTGTTTTGAACTGTTGTATTCATGGATGGAAAATGGTATTACTCGATCTGAATCAGTTTTGTTAGTGGCTTTGGTTCGAATCAAATCATTTAACATAGCATGTCTTCTTTCTAGAGAATCATTGGACTATGAGTGATAGGCCGTTGTAGTCACCAGTTGGAATCCGAATATTTCATATAGTTCTTTCAGTAATTTGTTTAGTATATAATGGATGTTAAATAAATGATAAAACAGAATATATATTTCAAATAAAATAACTTTCATTTATTTAAACTCGCACAAGGAAGGAATAACGTCAGTTATGTGCGACTGCTCTAACTAGATGCTCTAGTACGACTAAAACACTTGACAAAAAGAGCATAAGAGAATTTCAGAGCTGACGCATATAGTTCTCCATTCTTTTCTATACTCGAATTTCAGTTTATGTCTTTGAGACATTTCTTAGTAAGTCGATTCATTTTTGTACGAGCATGTAGTATAACTACAGTTCCACACATAGGTATGCTAAAGCATAGCGATGTTCCAACACGCCCCCTCAACAATTAATCAATTAACAATTTAAACTGAAAAACTAATAATGTTCCTTTATATCTGTTTGTATGCACATACGATTCATATACAGATTTTAAATAAGAATTATATTTGATCAATATCAACTTATATATTATAGACTACCATCCTTCCTTGTACTTTCTCTGGGGAATTAATTACATATGATCCAACATTTGTTGTATAGATTATGGAAAACCCAGAAAAACTTAATCAGATCATTTATGATGCTTAAAATACAATCATCATTTATATAATTAACACGTCCATATCACAGAATTATTTTTCTACTTTTATATAAAGTAGTTTATTACAATATATTATCTGTACATGTGAATCTGTAATACGAGAAATGTTATTAACAAAACCAAATTCGAATTCTTAGTTTTATAAACATAACTGTTGATAACAGTTTTATCAATACATATTCCAATCTATTACTTATTGAAATTTATTCCAGTAGATACGCTATAGGCATACTGGCTCATGCGAGTTCTGTATCACCCCCTCCCCTCGCAAAGTGATCCAGAACCCGTTCGGATTCTAAATCACCCAGAATTATCCAGAATCCAATATCGAGAGAGTAAGAGAGCTTCCCTTTCTCTCACATGAACCAGAATGCCTATAGTGTTTTCTACTTTTTTTTCTTTATTTATTTTCTTTGCAACTGTTTACACGTGTGATAGAATAATTTTATGAGTTTGACGGTGTGAAGTGCGCAGGCAGTCTTGTAGATGGGATTATGGTTTGTACATACTGTAACGCACTTGACTATATAGGTTTTTGACGGATAGCCGTATTGCTGAATGTTATGAACTGCAGAAAAATTGAATCGTTGCAGCCATTTCTGTTTAAATTCACCCATGATAAAAATTTTGGTAGCATTGTGTAAAGAGCCACGGAGTAATGATCCAATTTATGAGGAGTCAAACCCATCCGTGTTCCAGTCTATTCCATGATAATGATGTTCCAGCCAAATGTTTTTTTCCCTTTCCAATTTGTCAGAGAGTCTTTTCCATGAAAAGGGTTTCTTGAATAGACGAACGATAGGATCACCACTTTCATTGCTGCATACTCCATCTTGGAATGAGTGTTGAAACGAAAGTGTGTTGGATAATATGCTGTTTAGACAAGCTTCTTGATATCCCCACCGATGGGATTGTACTGAACGATGCGATCGTGTAAGATCATGCAATAAGCTGAAGTGTTAGCTGGAAAGTTTTTTTTAGACTCAAACTCTAGACGTATATCAACAGGAGCGCTCTTTATAGATTCGTTTTGTCGTGAACAGTCAATAACTATGAGTGGTTCAAGGTTGATAAATTCAGACTTTGTCAGCAGTGGCTGTGGGTCTCTTCCATAGTAGGTAATTTGAAAATTGGCATACATATCATAGAGAGCAGTGAACTGATTCTTAGATATGTCGAGATTCATATTGTTACATGGATAATATTGAGAATTCAAGAAAAGTCTCACGCTACTAATATCACAATGGTCAAATCGACTGGCATTTTCAGTTTTCAAATTTGTTTTCTTGATTTGTAGTCCGAGAATGACAAAACGAGGTTTTTCTAATTGATTTGAAGTTTTCACGGTCCAGACATGTTTATTCGTGCTCGGAAGTAGAGGATATTCAAATAACTCCCAAGATCGATAACACATAGAGATAGGATTATCTTTGCCAATGAAATTCAGCAGCTGGATCTTTTGTTTATCAGATGCAATAACATATGGCATTAAACACTCAATCTTCCTTATTTTTACCTGGTAGTCTTCATATGTAGTTACACTATTTGCTACAGTGCCTTCCTGAATTATTGCATTCAAGTAATTTCTTGATCTTGTGAGAATGAGTTCATGCTTCACATTAACTATAATTTTTTTATAGTCTGCAGCAAAGCCCAAGATCATACTCAGAGGAATGGAAACGTCATAGTTGCCGTGTGAATCTACCAAAGTTTTGCTTTCTTCTCTAACGTCAAATGTTTTTTTTTTTTAGTAACTTGACCATGACCAACATGAGGTTTCATAAATAATCCCATTCCAGTTTTATATGGTTTAAGATAGAGACCTTCGCCTAAAGCAATAGCTTTCATTGCCTTATTATGTCTCTTACTTTCTTCATGGTTTTTCTGTGCAGCTTTAGCATCATTTACTCCTTTAGCTATTCCTGCAGCTCCCCCTGCCAGAGCACCGGTCGCACTTAGTCCTGCAAACAGCGGTATGAGAAACGGAAGAACTCCATGAATTTTTGATGGAATTGGAAGAAGACGTGGAATGATAACTTTCCTCTTACCACCAACTTTCTTAACAGCTTGACGTGCACCTTACAAGGCGGATTGAATAACCTTGCGGGAACATTTACTTGGTGACATTGATTTTTTAGCAGCCGTCACTAACTTACTAAATTTTAGACCCATTCCAATTATTCCTTTTAATTTCATAGCATTTGTAACAGCAAAAGCATATGCTTTTTCAGCAAGACTGGAATCCTTGGCTTTGACACGTTGCCAAGCTTTATCAGCGAGCTTCATGTCAGCTGCTTTACGATCTCCATTTTTATCAGAGTACACTATGTCATGTTCTTTGCATGCCTGATCAAGCGGATTAATTCCAGGATCACCTCTTTTCAATCGTTTTTTCAATTTAGTTCCGGGACCACAGTATTGATATCCAGGAAGATGCATTTCAATCGGCAAGTTACTGATCACTTTATCAAGCAATCCATAACCTTTTGGTTGTTTCCGACATTTATGTACGATGATCTCTCTTCGAGTGTTGTTTTATAACTAAAGATCAAAATATTAAACATGCGTTTATATTTCCATAGTTCAATGTCAAACTAGACTTTGTCACGTGAACATGGATTTTAGCGAGCAGAAGGTCAAAGTCCCCGTCACAAACTTTGATTTCGGAAAACAGAAGAGAAGGAAGCGTCATGGAGAATTACTACCTGATACTATATGAGCAGTATTCTGCGGGCCATCTAACAGTGGAAAAACAAATAGTTTATTGGCTCTAATTACACGTCCCAATGGTCTTAGATTTGAAAATTTGTATGTATACTCTAAATCCTTGAATCAGCCAAAGTATCAATTTCTCGAAAAAGTTTTGGAACCGATAAAAGGTGTATCATATCTACCTTTTAGTGAGCATGAATCTGTAGTATCTCCAGATGAAGCCCGACCAAATTCAATTATGATTTTTGATGATGTGGCTTGGAGAAGCAGGATAACGTCAGAGCATTTGTCTGTATGGGAAGACATAAAAGTGTATACAGCTTTTAACTATGTCAGTCGTACGCTCATATACCGAAACACCTCGTAAGGGACAATATTAATATGTTAGTAATTTATCGTCAAGACGATGTTAATCTAAAACATATCTATGAAGATCATGTCAATACTGATTTAACTTTCAATGAATTTCGAAATCATTGTTTTGAATGCTGGAAGAATGATAAGTATGGATTTGTTGTTATCGACAAAGATAGAGTGATGGATGATGGTAGATACAGAAAAGGATTTGACTGTTTTGCAATAAAAAAGAAGTTATGAATCCGAAACTTACAGTTCAATTGTAGACAGCATCTCGTTAGCATGTTAGACTTCAAGAAAGAAAAGAAAATTCTCAGCGAGCTCTTGCGAGCACGTGAGGCTATTAAACAAAAATACTCTTTATTGAAAAAGGAGAGAGAATATTTTGAAAAAGTTATTGGTGATACATTGAAACCAGTCATTACACCACTCGAGAAGCTCGTCGATTCGAAAGTCGAAAGCTTGCCACCTTCTAATCACATTTTGAATATAGACAGCAACATGAAACCGAGGAAGAGATTGAGATTCGATCGATCAAGTTATATAGTAAACGATATAAATGAGTCGGGTTCAGCATATGATGATGATGATGATGATGCAGATTTTTCTTCGATGGATGGCACAATGACGAATTCAACATTCAAATCTGCGCTTGAAGGAAATGAATCAAGTGACTTTTTATCATTGTTAAATGAAAGTCGCAGCAAAATCGATAACATATACGGAGTGCGGAACGTCAATGGAGTGTATATGATTGGCGATTCAGAAATTCAATTTCATGATAAAATGGTAAAAGTGAGAGATAAAAGTTATCCTAAAAGTGGGGGTCTAATGGAATTACTCTTCAAGAAACAACCAAATGACAATCTTATAAGTTCAACAGATCGAAAAAATTATCGCGGCATCCTGGAAGCATCAAATGCTCATCAGAAAATATACAGCAAAGATGAGAGTATACGCACTTCGAAGAGTAGAAAATATATGAGTATCATAGGACCCATGTTCCGCAGCGATCGTAAAAATAAATCCGCCACCGGAAGAGGCCTCATACCTAAATATAAAATAGCAAAGAAAAATTCTTCTATAGATCTAGTCTACTGGGATTATCCAAACGAGCTTATCGAGCGACTGCGATTATTAGTTGCGGAACGATCTGCTGGAAATAACAATCACGAGAATGAAATACAATCGATCATTGAGGAACTACGTGAAGCTGGATATATATATATATTGAAATGCATCTTTTCTTATCAGATCAGTAGCATCATGAGTCTCGACGTGTTCGGAAGAAAACTTGAGGGCACGCAAGAAGTGAGTCGCGGTCCGCCAGGCATTGGTTATAATCTTACATTAGATGGTAATTTTGATTTACAAAATAAAAGGTTATGTAACCTTGCTTATCCAAGTCAGCCTAATGATGCAGTCTCCTTGGAAGTGCTTCTGACAACTATAAGTAAAGAAGTTAGAAATCTAACTAACATAATGGCTGTAATGAAAGTTGACTTAGAGATTCCCATAAACACTGAATTTAATAAAATCAATAATGTTCTTTCCCATCTTAAAATTCGATTAAATAATCTTGCAACAAAAATGAAAGAATGCTTTAAAAAAAAAAATTCTGACTCTATAAAAGTTTTATAATCACGAATTTTTCTTAAACCTTAAACATATTATCGAAAAAAAATGGAGCGACAAAAAATAGTTGAAGAGTTGCACAAACCAGCTCGCCGCATCTACAAGCGAAGAAAATATGATATACGTGGAATAGATGAGACTTGGCAAGCTGATCTTGTAGAAATGATTCCATACGCCAACGAAATCAAAGGTTTTCGCTACTTACTTACTGTGATAGATACATTTTCAAAGTATGCATGGGCCATACCAATCAAGTCAAAGAGTGGTAATGATGTTACTCTAGCTATGGAGTCAATACTGAAACAAGAACGCGTACCGACAAATCTACAAACTGACCAAAGAAAAGAATTTTGCAATTTAAACTTTCAGAAACTCATGAAGAAGTACAAGATAAACCTATACTCTTCACATAGTAATCTTCATGCAAGCATATGTGAGCGTTTTAATAGAACATTAAAAAATGCAATGTGGATAGAGTTCAGCAAACAAGGGAGCTGGTAATAAATGGTGGGATATCCTGCTTGAGTTGGTGAAAGCTTACAATTCAAGAAAACATCGGACAATAGGAATTGAGCCTAAAAATGTTACGCAGGCAAATGAAAGAGAGGTCAAGAAGCATTTTCCAAATGAAAAGTTACCTGTGAAAAAACCAAAATTTAAAGTAGGAGATAAAGTGCGGATAAGTAAGATAATACATGTTTTTGAAAAAGGTTATACGCCAAATTGGTCTACTGAAATTTTCACAATATCACGAGTTGTAAAAACCAATCCGGTAACTTATCATGTCAAAGATTATTATGATAAACCCATCTCTGGCAACTTTTATGAAACGGAAATTCAGAAAACTATGTATTCAGAAATTTATCTAGTAGAAAAAGTTTTAAAGAAAAGTGGAAACCGTGCATATGTTAAATGGTTAGGCTTTAGTAATGCGCATAATAGTTGGATAGATAAAAAAAAATTATTTGATTTAACCAAGATTTAACCAAAAATATTAATGTAAACGCAATAATGTAGGTACTAGTAAATAACAAAGCAATCATATTATGTTATTGTATTTATTTATGTATTATTATGTACAAGTTTTAATCTGAATAAAATGAGTATTATAATCAAAGCAAGCTGCGTATTTCATTCAAACTTAAAGGAAAATCCACCCTGATATGTCACAAATAAATTCAATTTATTTGCAGTATTGGAGAGTCTGTCAAAAAACTCTTGATTTCTTATGATGGCTGATGAAAGCTTCTCTGGTAAAAACATTTCAAAACTTTCGTCGAGTTCGGCTACGACCTGCGTACCAAATCTCGTCTTCACCTCCTTAAGTGCTGACACCATGTACTGATGATCTTTTTCCAAGTCTGTTACTTTCTTCCTTGGCAAGAAGTCGCGTTCAGCAATCTTATTAAGTGTAAATAGATCCATTCTGAAAAAAGTAAAAAAATAAGAACTTCTATATCTATTCTATATCTATTCTATAGAGAAAAGATTTGTTAGAGCAAAAAAAAGAGAATTGGGGAGAATTAACTGTGAATTTACTTAGAAATTTAGTTGAGTCTTGGTTTCTTCCCGCAAGGATGATAATTCTCGAACTCTTTGATTGCTCGAATGTGCTCCTCGTCGTGGTCTGTCTGTTGATATAGTCCATTCCCCACCACAATTTCTGCCCCTTCCATTGCCTCCTGTAATATATCCCTTCTCTCTCCTCCCTCAGAGCATATCCCCTCTATTGATGGATCTCAGTCATGCATAAACTCCTCTAACACATCATATTCAATTCTGATTTGTTCACCTTCATTGTCATAAAGTGTCATCCCCTCTCGCCTTACACCATGTTTATTGGCTGCTTCACCCCCACCTCGTATTTTCCCCTCTCTTTCATCTTCTGCAACATCCATCCCTACTCGCGTTGCCCCACTTTCATTGGATACTTCATACCCCCTCTCCACTTCCATCCCTACCACTATTTCTTGTTTTTCAGCATCCTCCTCTATTCAAAGTGCAGCTTGCGTCATCTGCTCATCCATGATTCGGAAATGACTCCAACGTAAAGTGTCTGTACTCTGAGGCAATAAGAATCTCTTATCATCGTGAGGACTAAGAGCAATTTTATTCTGTCTTTCAGTATGCACTATGTGCAATTTTGAACGAATGTTGCATTGATCATGTTTTATAATAATCAGATCCTGAATACATCTTCTATAATCCTCGAAAGTTATTGTCTTCTTCACAACGCTGGATTTTATACCTTTGACTTTTTTCACTGTCTCTCCTCCATCAACTAAAATACTGTACATTTTGCTTCGTAAACCTATAAATTCCATCATGATCTTGCCACAGCATTCGTCTTTCATTAATCCTGGGACTTTTTTATTGACATGTGGAATGTTAAACTGTGAATGTCTTCTTTCACGATTTTATACATATCAATGTCCTCAACTTCATATATCAAACTATCAGTATCTGTATAAAAAAGTTTACATTTTTCTCCCACTCGCTGTTTCATATACGAGTAATGGAAATCATAAACTAATGTCTTGGACAAATCAAGGATACAAAGACCAACGTATATCGGTTTCTTGATTGTGATACTTGTTCTCTTTAGCTGAATAGCAACTAAATTTTCATCAAAGATTGCACAGCTGTGAAAATGTGGTTGAGCTATGCGTGCTTCTGTTTTTAACTAAAGATCTGAATACTCTCCCAATGTTTTTGTATTGAACTTATCCCAGACTCGAGCAGCATGCTTGTAGTCTTCTTCAGCAATATGGGAATCTGTTAGTTTATTATAAAACTCATTCTTTTCTGGCAATTTTGTAGACGATAGCTTATCAAATGCGTCTACATAATCATATGGAAACATACCTTTCCGTCTGAGAAGATCTATCATTTCATCTGTGAATCCATCTGATAGAAACTCTTTCACCGCTATAGGCACGTTTTGTAGATATGATGCGAGCTTTTTCAATGATGATGGTAGAAAACGCCAAGAATCTATGAATCTAAAGCTGATGTTGCAGTCATCTTTGTATTTCGTGAACGAAATACATTTCTCTTTATTATGAGGTATTAGACTAACTCGTCCATTCATCAATGTAGAAGTAGCGATCTCTTTCAAAATGAAGTGAGTATCATAATTGAGGTTATGAAAAACAACGGGAATGAATCTTGAGTTCTTATAATTCAAATTACATGAATTGTGAGCTGCACCTCTAAAACTGAAGAGAAAAAAGAATTAATTTTTTTTTCTTTGGGAATCACCAAAAATTAATTTTGAATATAACTAAATAAATAACATACCGTCCTGTAAAATGACAATGGTCTCGCACTGCAAGTTCTTCATCATGGATTAATTTTCGACATATATGACAAACGGTTGACCTCTGGAAAGATAATTCTTCTAGAGCTGTGAGTTTCATTGGTTTAGGATTCTTTTAGAGATGATCTATCTTCTCACTTATTGATTTTAGTTCTCGAACAAACCATTCTGCAGGTGTCTCTTGATCTCCAAATTTTTGTCTGTAAGATTTATAGACAGATAATCTGTCATCTAAGCTGCATTTTGTGTAGTAATCTATGCTGTATGCTTCATGAAGTTGAAAAGCATTCTCATTCTCAGTAGGCTTCAATAAACATTCAAAATCAGCATAAATAACGAAAGGAACTTTTTCTCTCTTTTTGTAATCTTCGAATTTGAGAATGATATTCTTTGAATCTGGCAGATGATTCGACAATTATTCATATTTTTACAATGATTTTCATGAATTTCTAATCTTTTTTCATTATAGAAAAATTGTAAACACCTTTCACAGTGGTATCATTTTTTATTAGTTTTAGACAGTTGAGATCTCAGTAGACGAGACATGCTTTTGATCCAAACGTAATGGTATTTAGGCATGCTTTCATCGTCATCAGCAAAATTATTTTCTTCAAGCTCATCAATGTAAAAATCTTGAATGATAAGTAGATTTACATGTCTACCCTTCTTTTCTGGTTGATCATTATTTTCTGGTAGATTTACATGTTGATCTTCCTCTTCTGGTAGATTTACATGTTGATCTTCCTCTTCTGGTAGATTTACATGTTGATCTTCCTCTTCTGGTAGATTTACATGTTGATCTTCCTCTTCTGCTTGATTTGCTTGTTCAGCCTTCTTTTCTGACGTAAAGTGACAAGGCGATACTTCAAATTTTGAACCATACATTCTGAGCATGTATACATTTACTGAAATATTATTCAATTTTTCGAATTTTGAAATATCTTTCAGTTTTACTAGGAACTGTATATCACTAAAGATCAACTGGTTCTCATGTACACGATATTGATTAACTCTGTTGGAATTATATTTGCTGGGATATGCTGAAAGAATGGCATACTTGAAACACTGATTGTCAGTGTTATGAACAGTAACACATGCTTTTTTGTTTTCTATAAACTTTGGGAGAGGAATGTAAGAACTGCCCTTGAATGAAGAATATTTTTTCATATATATACACAAACTTTTAATACTCTTCAATGTCCAGCCGGAATCCTTTTCCTGAAATTCTTCTAGTTGTGTAAGAATGGGGCTCTTTGATATAGTCTTTAAACCATTCCTCTAAATTTGTTGACATGTATACTGTAGCATTTTTCTGCATAGAAAATTCCGAGATAAAATCTGAATTTATTTTCACAGGATTGTATTCTTCTAAGCATTCTTGTGCCTTAACTTTGAAGAGCTTTTGTGCATCACTTAAGAAACTCAGAATGTCCATGTGTTTTATATTTACAACTACGCCAGTCTTGATTCGATTTTGGAATGCCGACTGCACGCCTCTCTACTCTACACTAGTTTCTGTTTTCTCAGATTGTAGATTACCTCCTCGTTGAAGATGTTCTTCAAATTCAACTTGCACACACGAAAGATGAGTCATGCAAGTTTGACATTTCTGTTTCTCTCCTCTTGTAAGTTTAGATTTTGCAATTTTTTCATTTAATTCTTTTATGGTTGAATTACACATGTCCAACCAATAATGAATATCGTTATTACTTAAATCATTTATACTTTGTAAAGTATCACGAAGAAGCTGAACAAGGCGTTCAAAAAGATCGATGGATGCCATATTTGCTTTTTTCTCACTGTAATAGCACTAGAATAGCACTAGAATAGCACTTCACAAATGTGCACGATAGTCAAGACTAAAACTCATTGACCGCGATAGATGAACTGTGCTTGTCCAAGATACTGCTTCCCTTTTTGTAGGCAATGTCGACGTAAGTAGAGGTAGAAAATTCAAACATCTGACCAAGGATAAAATGAAGATGAAGGAGATTTTCTTAGGTAGGGACGAATTTTCTTTCATTTGAACCAACTAAAATAGTTCTATTTGGTAAGAGGAGGGAGATTTTCTAAGGGAGGGATGAATTTTCTTCCGTTTGAACCAACCAAAAAGCGTCTTTTCGTCCCTCCAATCAAGAATATACTTTCTTTTTTGAACGACCAACCCTAAAAGAGCATGAGGCGGAGTTTCTTGTTATAAAATCAGGATGAGAGAATTTTCCTATTCATTTTCCGAGTTCACTTCGTACTGAACTATCAACTACAGAGCTGTAAGATGGCTAGAATACGTGACTACGACTTGATGTTCAGAAATGCCATACTACAATTTCAAGAAAAGAATGTTTATATTTGTGACATTCAAGGATTCCAAAGAATAGCAGAGGATTCTTTCATTTTCAAAGAAGTAAGTTTTCTCAATTTAAAGAAAACTGCTTTACCGACTGCATACCTCTTTAAACCTCCTATGACATTGGAAGAACTGACTGCAGACGAAAAATGTATGACTCACTGGGTGGAAAAGTATCATCATGGAATTGCATCGGACGCTGCAGATATTCCTTATCATCGTCTTCAACGAATTTTCCAAATTTGCTCGCAAGGGATTGAGAAATTATACGTTAAGGGAGAGCAGAAAGTGCAATGTCTAAGAAATGTTATACCAAATGTGTAAGTGATATATAATATGACTCTACTTTCATACTTTTTTCATATATGTCATACTTTTTCATACTTTTTTTATACTTTTTTCATATATGTCATACTTTTTCATACTTATTTATACTTTTTTCATACTTTTTCATACTTTTTCCATACTTTTTCATACTTTTTTCATACTCTTTCATACTTTTTCTTACTTTTTCATACTTTTTCATACTTTTTCATACTTTTTTTCATACTTTTTTCATACTTTTTCATACTTTTTCATACTTTTTCATTACTTTTTCATACTTTTTCATACTTTTTCATACTTTTTCATACTTTTCCTTTTACTTTTCTATGCTCGTATTTCTTACGTTTTTGTTTTTATTTACAGATTAATTTCAAACGTTGAAGACTTTGGATGTCCATCACTAGAAACGACATCGAGCGGTTAAGTATTACGTATGTTTTAATGACATTCTCTGCATTAGAAGGAAACCTATATGCGCTGTACATAACGTTATCTCAATACGAGCATGGCTACTGGATTATTTGGATGCTAAATTTGGCCAAGATGAAGTAGATATCATTTCTAAAAGGAATACATACTCATGTGTATATTGGAAATAAATTTTTATTAAATATTCTGTAAAAAAAGAGAAGCTTGATGATTGAATAAAAAAAAATTAAAAGAAAAATCGTTGTACGATATTATTCTTTCACAAATATAAAATTAAAATATAATAGATAAAAATCTGTTTTTCTTAGACTATTCTATTTAACTTTTTAAAGGATTTTTTCATTAAATATATCAGCCGTATTTCATTTAAAAATAGAAAAAAAGAACATTTGTTGTATTTACAAAGATTTACATTGCTTTGAAATTTACTTACATTTACCTTATAAGGAAAACGAAGGAAAATGGAGGAAATGACAAGGGGAATAAAAGAAAACAAGTTGAAAAAATATTTTTTCATTATATTCAAAAAACCCTTATTACATTAAAATTAATATATAATAAAATAATTATTTTTTATATATATATATATATATATATATATATATATATATATATATATATATATATATATATATATATAATATATATAATATATATATATTATTATTACATAATAACTAATCGATGAATGTCACATCTTCTACGATGCGAGGTTTTACTATTGATGGTCGCGGTGGTGGTGGTGGTGAAGGTGATGGTAATGATGATGGTGGTGGTGGTGGTGCTACTGCTGCTGCTATCTTCGGTTGAGCTTTATCGTGCACTCGGCTGTGCATTCGCAGCCAATCTCGTTTCGCTTGCTTACTTTGAAGCGAAGCTTTGTCATCTGAAAAAATAAAAATTGCAAAAAAAGTTTTAAAATATAATATAATATAAATATTAAAATATAATGAAATTTTAAATTTTTGTATTTCTTAACAATCTTTGTCGACCTGGAAGGTAACTTCATCGTACGCAAATGGGGTGGCGTGAAAGGCGTTTTCGGCCTCGGCTGGTTTTCAGCTTCATCTATAAAAGAAAAGAAAAAAAACAAATTATTAGATTATTATTTATTATTTAATTTTAGTATAAAAAAATGAATAAAAAAATAGTTACCTTCAGCTTTCCTCTTTCGCTCGTTGTTGCTGTTGCTGCTGCTGGTACTCGGCGATGAAATTTTTGGTATACGACCAACATCGTGTATACTTTTTCCTTTCGCCGCCTTTAAGCTGGCCCTTGAGTTCGAGCTAGAGTTGGAACTAGAGCTCGAGCTGGAACTCGAGCTGGAACTCGAACTGGATCTCGAGCTCGACCTGGATCTCCGTGAGCGAGCAACCGGTGCGCTCTCTTGAGGTATTATTCCCTCGTACAACTGTTGCATAGGAGCAACAGGGGGTAGTGGTGGTACTGAAAAATAAATAAACATTTAACATAATATTATTTTAATTATTATTAATAAAATTCTATAAAATTTTACTTACGTGAATGTATCGCATCCATTGCCCATGATACATGGTCAAGCATCATGAGCAATGTGGACCCGTTAGAAATGAGCCACCGGATACGATCCCGCAACATTTGCAAATTTGTCTTGCTATTTGATGCCATTTCGAATTTTTCTTTCAAATTTCAAGTTGATATATTTTTTGAAATTTGACAATATACTGACTGACCCTAGTTTGCGCCCTAGTATTTATACCGTCAGAAGAGCTTACCCCTTCCTTCACTTTTCTTTTAAAACATATTTTCGTCACTTACAGCGAACTTTTTTCAAATTATATTGTTTCTCATATTATAATTAAAAATAAAATATTATATAAATTTTTATATTCAAGTCTGTTAGCTCGCTCACACATTATTCGCTCACGCGTTATTCTTTTCGCAGTTTATTCAGTTAAGCACATACGCTAGTGTCCTATTGTATTTCTCTTACATGCCAATGTACATTCTCTTATAATTATGTGTGTCTCTTACAAATAATTATATCATACTATATAATTGTTGTTATCCTCAAAATATAAAATGATCGTTATTTTCAGGTACTTCCAGTAGTCCTTTTCGATCAAGAGCGGCTTCGTGCACTAATACGTGTTCTGCTAACATTTCTTTGTCTTCGCAACATTTATCAAGATCACAGAGTCCAATGGCCACTATATCTCGTTGTCAATCTCCTACTAACCCAATCTTTTCAACAATGAGTAATATGTCTGGAGGATATTTTGCGCATCATAGTCGGTCGCACCAAGCTTTATCAGCTCTCTCATTGGCACAGTCAGATCGTAATGTAGGTTCTAGTAATAGACCTTCCAATCTATTTTTAAATAATTCTCCAACTGGAACAACTGTACGAGGGTTATGTTTAGAACATGTTTGGACAGAAAACATTGCACTGATTAAGTGAGTATGTTCGATATATTATTATGCTAATATTTTACAATTTAAAGTGTAACACTACATTCTGTGTATTACTATATGAACATTTTATACCAGCCTGATGCTCGTCTTGTTGATTTTCGAAATACCTCACACCGGTGGAGAAGCGTAGAAAGAGGAAAGGCTCTACGCAGCCTTGCACTACCCTCTAACATAACCTTATACCCCTCAACATTTCCCTAATCGTACACACACTAATCCCAATCATCATAATCCCGTAGCTGGCCATGCAGGCTGGAGCCGGACTGCCCTGGTCAGTGTTCGTTGTGCTCGTCCTGGAGTCTCCTTCCCACGCTTCCCTCTTCTCGAAAACACCTAATCAACAAAAAGCCCACATTAATACCCTCGAAGGCAGGTAGAAGGCTATTGAAACATTGCTCACCTGGTTTGATGTCCTGGAGAGCGGATAAGGAGCCACTGTGGGCGGAGCGGCTACTACTCTGGACACTCCAGAACCCTACAGCATACAACCTGGAAGAAATACATCTGAATTAGCCTAAAGAATGAATTTAAACTCTCTACCTGATGTTAAGTGCATGTAGATACATAGTGGGTCCTCAAGTGGCCCGTTCCTCTTCAGCAACCGCAGTAGCAACATCAGATGTACTCTCCTGTCACCTATGAAGAATGGTGGTATTAATAAGGTGAAGAAGCAGGCGAGACACAAAGTAACTGATCTCACCTCGAAGTTGATGTGCAGACATAACCCCTCGAGACTACACGCTACACTGCTGCTCCGCTGCAAGTGTTCCCCACCGGCAGTCGAAGCACTCCTCACTGTATCACGTCGTCGTCGTTGTCCGGGTGCACCTTCTGCTAGCCGCCTCCTGCACTTTCTGGTTCTGTATCCTAATGCTGTCGCGAGCGGTTGACCGCGCGTCAACCGTTCCGTCAGCAGACGCCTCGTCCGATCCCAGGCCTGAGCGCAGCCGAGCACGGCCGAGCGTAGCCGAACACGGCCGAGCGTACCGACGACAGCCGAGCGATGGCCGAGCACGCCGACGATAACCGAGCGGCGGCGTTGCGGACTAATACGCGTGTGCTCGCTCACTCCATATCGGTTCAGCTCGCAGCTCGCACGTTTTTGCAATATTGTATCGCGATATTTTACTACTCCATTTTCCGAGTTTTCTCAACGACAACTGATAATTGCACTTCCGTCGATTCTTGTTTCTCGTGAGTCAACCAACCTGTTCATACATTCTTCGACTAAGGCCACGGCGGATTTAGTGGAACAAGAGTAAGTTGCACAGAATATTATTGTGCTTAATAAGTATATATATATATATATATATATATATATATATATATATATATATATATATATATATATATATATATATATATATATATTGCAATCTAGTGTCACGTGCGTTGTCGAGCATTACGCCGCCGCGTCCGTTTATTCCTACGTCACCGTATATTTTATAGAATTCGCGTCCCTGTGTACTAACTTCTGCCCCTCTCGAACACATACCGTTTCCCACCGTACCGCCGTACTCACCGTAGTTAATTTTAGTTTTTGCTACGAGTTCGCGCATCTGGCGCTGAACACTTTTGTAATTTAAATTAAATAAACCTCAAGTGTTCGTGTTTTATCCTAATTTCATGTATCGTACTTTATTCAAAGCCTAAATAATCTTGGTTTTAATAGCCAAAATTATTGTCATAATCTCTTTCTTGTGTCAGCCAGTTGCCTTATCAACATGGTAGAAAGTTCGATTAAACCTAAGAAAATAGATTGTTAGAACATAATACATTTCATTATCGTATACAGTCTCTACAAAAGTTGCGAAATCTTCTGTGTAAAAAAACCTTTCAAAATGGTAAAATCTTGACAAATATAAGTTTCATTGTGCCTTTCTACATACACTTCATGAAATTTGTTTCTATTAAAATACTCACTTAATAAACTCAAGAAAATAGAATGTTAAAATAATGCATTGAATTCTGAATTTAATGTACTTACCCGGAAAATATAGGTTAATTAATTTAAAATAAATTAATAATAAATGTCTACGATCTCTACAAAACTTGTGAAATCTCTAAAGAAAACCTTTTAAAAAGATATAATCTTGGCAAATATACATTTTATTATACCTTACTTCCAAAACATTAAGAAATTTTTCTTTATTTATTTTATCTGGTTGCATTTAGCAACAAAATACAATATCATATAATAACATTATGTTATAATAAGATTGCACTCTGCAGCTATACACAGGTATCTGTACGCAGTCCGGTTACAAAAATAAAAAAAATTTATAAACTAATAAAAGAAAAAACTTTATGTAATACACATTTATATTTTCCACAAGATTCTTAGTCATCAGCTGTGTGGTCGATTTCTCTATTGGTCTCATGTTTTTCGTTATATTTCTGACAGTTTATGCATTACTTATGTTTTTATTGGTGCAATCCTTACCTGGATGCTTTTCAGAGCAAAAATTACAGAATTCATCAGTAGACGTACATTTTTTTTAACTATGTCCAAACATTTTACATTTATAACATAAGTTTACATTAAAATCATCGTAAACTTTGCATCGATTGCTTCCAAAGTATAGTTTTCTGTATTTCATAATTCTTGCGTACGCATCAGCTGTAGTCAGTGTGTCAGTTTTCTTGCTTATATATTTCTGAACTATATTTATTACTTGGTGTTCAATCAGCAAATTTCTTTCATTGATATCACTTTTAATTTTTTCATTGCTTTCTTTTTCTAAATATTTTTCAACTCCAATTACTCTAATTTTAGGTTTTTTCATTGTTTTAGTTTCAATCTTTACATTTAAATTTTCTATATTTTTTAGAGCTTCTTCAACTTTATTTACATCATTAAGATTTTTACATTTGATAAATATTTTTTCTGCTGTTGAAAACATTTTATTGATCCGAATATTTGCTATTTGTTTTGGTGTCTTTTTAGCGTTAATCAAAACATCATTTATATCATGCTGTTTGATACGACTGACAAAAATCATATAAATGATGTTATATTTGGTATCTTTCTGTTTTTACTTATATTTTCTGTGTCGACCGCTTCAGCACATGTTCGCTCTTGCAATACATTGCTCTCTTAGTTCTAAATTTAAGTCTTTTAGTGCTTCACTCTTTTCTTGTAATTCTTTATTTAATAGTTTTAGATGTTTATTTTTAATCTTCAATTCTCGTACTTCATCGTTTGATTTCTCTTCTATTATAGATTCTGTATCGTGATCATTTTTACTTGTTGTTTTTGTAATCACTTTTAAATCGTCATGACTCAGTTTTAACAAATTATAATTGGATTTTGTTTATTTTCCTTTAATTTTGCTATGAGTACACGTGAATCGTTTGAGGTTATTATACCCACACTGTTATATTCGTTACACACTACCAATGAGCTAGTTATGTATTTTCCATCCTTTTTTTTTTATTAAAATCACTTTTATGAAATTCACTATCACATAGTATACAAACTACAACACCAACTGTTTGTGTAGGATTGTACTTAAAGTATATTTCGCGAGGGTATTAACTTAGGTGGCAATCCCCTGCCTACAATCTTGATATAAATATTTTTATTTACTTCGCGAAACTGATCTTCGCTCAGGAGCTTCTACCAAATTATTAATTGTTTTAATTGAGTTTAATTACTATTAGAAATGTGGATACAAAATTGATTCTTACTAATTGGTTAGAGTGCTCCGGATTCGTGAAGGAGAGCGCTCTATATTTTATATAGAGGAGCGCTCTGTGTTTTTGACGGTGAGCGCTCTATTCTTAGCTTGTTCTTTTGAATGTTTCCTTTTTCATAATTATATTTTTATATTTATATAAAAATTTTATGGGTTTAATAAGAGAAAATTTACTATTATGTAGTGTAATCTTTATCTTTTCAGCTTTGATTTATTTTACGTGATTCCAGAATTACTAGTTTCAAGTTTACATTTATTAACGTTCGCTTCTGGATTCTAACCCTTCACTTGCGCGTATTATATTTTTATATATTAAATCTAAAGACTTACAGAAAATTATTATTATACATTGCGGTCGCGTGGCAATATAGCAGCTGTTTGGAGTCTCTATTTCTTCCAATCAAGAAGAAGACGTACGTTCGAAGTTTCTAAGTTCGAACCTACGTTGCCTTCCCGAGGCCGGTACTACAGAACTTATTTAGGTTCTCGAGGAGAGCAAGAAAAGTGCCTCTGAGACGCTCGGAGCGGGCCGCTGGTAGTCATGCCACGGCCGAGTAAATAATGTAAGTATACACTATACTCAGGCGAATATTAGTTAACAATATTCGCCCTCGCTTAATTAACTATTCCGTTATAATATTTAAATTAAATGTTCTATTCTTATTTTCTCAAATGTTTAATTAATTACAATGAAGATAGTATAATAGAATGACATTAATATAATTATTCTTACTAAAGATCATTATGTTTTAAAGTAATTATATTTTTGCCCTTCTATTATTAATAACTACCTTCATTACCTATCCAAGGTAACATTTGCAAAAATAAAATTATTCAGAATAAAGTTGTAATATTTTGAAAATTATATTATATTTATTCGAATTCAACTTTATTCAGACCCTAAGAAATTTGTGAAATCGCCCCAAAACTTACTTTTGTAAAAGTATAAGCTAGGCAAGTATGAGTTTTTCTGTCTTCTTATTTGTTCACGAAACACATCTAGAAAATATTCTACAAAAGGAATTTAGTAATTATAAAATATCTGCTCAAGGTGTATTAGAAAAGTATTATTTTTTTATAAATTTATATCTTCGAATTCAAAATTTGTCTTAATAGTAATGCGCGCGATTTACTTGATTCTATTCCAATGTGTGATGGAATGTGTCTGTCAAGCATGTTCATAGTTATATATCGAAATTAAAGAGACCGTCGATGCACTATAATTTACAATGAACTGCAGTCCAATCCCGAACAGTGCTCGTGCTCGGAAAAAATAACCTCGTACACTACTGGAGACACGTAAACTTCCTAGTAGCTAAGAACGGCAGCGAATCAGAGCCATATATAAGGTATAAATTAGGGGTTCCTAATATTATATTGGCTTGATTGCAATAAGTATAAGTTAGCTTACCTACAAGGGTAACGAATTACGATATGTGCACTAAACGTAACGCGGGTGGCTCGGTCGAAAGTTACTATTGTAAATGTTGCGAGACAATTATAGATTGAGTAAGTGCAGGACTACAAACGCATTGAATACGGTACTGTATTATAACAGTGTCACGAACAGTATTCGAGGTCTAGTTGCATGCAGCATCTAAGGTAAATCTGTATTCGAGGTTCCGCTGTACGATCTATTTTTTATCAATATTTATTTATGTAAAATTAAATTAGTTTAGCAATATTAAATTTGGAAGGTTCTATTAATTTGTGTACTGAGTATTAATTAATAATATAAGGAAATCCATTTACAAATAAAAATACAATACTTAATAATTTATTAATCGAATTCATTAATTTTTTTATCATTTATTTATGATTATCATAAATTGTATACACTGATAAAACAAAAAGTGAAATATATCAACTTAAGTGTCATTTGCAGCGCTCCCTAAATTACATATTAAATTTGTTGGTACAGTCAAGCCTGGCGTACTGTTAAAAGTCAGGACTGACGTCCTTTCACACTGTAAGTACGTGGCGTCCACTCGACAGCCAATCAGATTGAATCGTCAAGGCAGTTTTTTTATGCAGGCCAGTATTCATTTTTCTAATGAAAAAATAATACTTTTCTAATATACCTTACTCTACCCGCCGACGGGCTCGTATGTTTATAGTTACTTTCTACAATAATTGATGATATACAAATTTTGAAAGGGAATACAAAACAATGGTAAAGTGGAAATTACAAAACAATTTTTTTCTTTACTTGACAATTTGTTAGTTGATTTCTCTACTTTCTTTAGCATAACATTGTTTCGCTTATTTACCATTCCAATGCATGTAAATAGTACATATGAACTATAGTGATTAATAATATTTGATCAAAATTCGAATCAAAAGTCACGGATAGTTTCATGTATATATTTAATGGTTAACACAGATATTTTATAATTACTAAATTCCTTTTGTAGAATATTTTTTAAGTTTCGTGAACTTATAAGAAGACAGTACATAAACAAACTCATACTTGCCTAGCTTATACTATTGAAAAAAGTTAGTTTTATGGAGAATTCACAACTTTCTTAGGGTCTGCATAAAGTTGAATTCGAATAAAAAATATAAATTTCAAAACATTGCAACTTTATTGTGAATAGTTTTATTCTTGTAAATATTACATTGGGTACGTAATGAACGTAGTTATTCATCATAATAGGTAAAAATATAATTACTTTAAAGCATAACTATCTTTCGAAAGAAAAATTATATGAATGGCATTCTATTCTACGATCTTAATTGTAATTAATTAAAAATTGGTGAAAATAATAATAGAACATATGCTCGAAAATGAGACGGCTACATTCAAATTAAAGGTCCGTTGAAGATGAGTCTAATGGGCCAATCAGCAGCAGTGTGTCTAATGTAGGAAAAGGGGTGCCCTCTCCCTGACGCTCCAATTAGTATTTGTCTTACCGCCGACGCCTACACTGCTCCGAAACGTTCTACTATCAGAGCAGTGTATCTACAGTTCTTTACAATATACGTCTTAAACATTATCGAGTACTTATTCAATTCGGAACCCCTCACTATCGAACATTAGTTTGTCGAACCGTGCCGGTGAGTTTAATTACATTAAACGCAATGAAACTCTCTAACAAACCGGAGAAAAACGTGCCCCGCATTGTCGCCATCTTGGATTCACAGAAACGCAGGAACAATCGAAAGACAACCTCGAGTATAATCGAGGTAACGAGTTAAGGCAAACAACGGTTGCGTTTGCGACTCCGAAGCCTTTTCGGAATTCAAGCAAAGTTTGCGCATCGGCATCGCGATTGCAAACCTTGCAAGGCAGTACAGAATATTGCTGCTTTCGCCAACACGCAAATGCAACTTTCCACTTCGTAGGAAAAGCTACAACGATCGCCGGGAGATCAGTATTGTTGCAGCACAACGTCTCTACGAAGCATCAGCATCGTCTATAAGACGAAACAATTTAACCGGGAGATATTCTACAGTTGAGCAAAAAAAATATAAAAAAAAGAGTGCTAGATTACCGACCTACGCCATGCCGCGAGTGACGTTAGTACACCACGCGTCTGCCATAGGACGCGCGCTCTAACCTCGTGGCAGCTAGCCACGATAACCGCAACGGCACCTGTCAGCGAGGACTAAAGGCATTGCTAGTGCTCGGTGTGCTGCTGCTCACCGCCCGTAGCTGCTGTTGCTGTGTGTGGTAAACATACAACTTCAAGGAATCGCTGAAACGGTGCGTGCTGCTGCTCGCCGCCCGTAGCTGTTGCTCGTGCTGTCTGCATACTACCAGCCCACGGCAAAGTTGCTCTTGCTGTGTGTGAGATACACACAGCTCCAAGTCACGCTGGTGCTCTGCATGTGCTGGTGCTCTGCGTGCCTCAAGCACACTTCCTTAAGCTGCTCTGAGTGCTGTCTGCTTCATGGCAGCCCTCGTCCAAGCTGCTTTCGCTGTGTGTAGGTACACACACACCCATAAGGCTAAGCTAGTGCTCTGCGTGCTTCACGAACACCTCCAAGGCTACGCTGGTGCTCTGTGTGCCTGCCGCAAGCCTCTCCAATCTGCTGTGAGTGCTGTTCGCCTCTGGCCAGTCCTCGTCTCAGCTGCTGCTGTGTATACGATACACACACGCTCTAAAAGCCAAGCTAGTGCTCTGCGTGCCTCACGCACACCATAAGCTGCTTTAAGGGCTGTCTGCTTGTTGACAGCCCTCGTCCAAGCGTGTCTCAAACACATCTCCAAGACCACGCTGGTGCTCTGCGTGCTTACCGCAGGCCTCTCGGAGCTGCTGTGGGTGCTGTTCGCCTCTTGACAGTTCTCGTCGACGCTGCGTTCGCTGTGTGTAGGCATACACACACCCACAAAGTTACGTTGGTGCTCTGTGTGCCCGCCCCACGCATGTCGAAGCTGTTGTGAGTACTATTCGTCTCAAGCCAGACCTCGTCTCAGCTGCTGCTGTGTGTAGGATAAACACGCGCCCCAAAGGCCAAGCTGGTTCTCTGCGTGCCTCACGCACCCCTCCTAAAGCTGTTCTGAATGCTGTCTGCCACTTGACAGTCCTGGTTCAAGCTGCTTTCGCTGTATGTAGAGTCACACACACCTCCAAGGCCACGCTGGTGCTCTGAGTGCCGGCCGCAAGCCTCTCCAAACTGCTGTGAGTGCTGTTCGCCCCTGGCCAGCCCTCGTCTCAGCTACAGCTGCTGTGTGTAGGATACAGACACGCTCTAAAGGCCAAACTGGTGCTTAGCGTGCCTCACGTACACCTCCTTAAGCTGCTCTGAGTTCTGACTGCTTCTTGACAGCCCCCGTCTCAGCTGCTCTCACTGTGTAGACACATACCCACTAGGCTACGCTGGTGCTCTGCGTGTCTACCGCACGCCTCTCCAAACTGCTGTGAGTATTGTTCGCCTCTGACCAGCCCTCATCTCAGTTTCTGGTGCTCTGCGTGTCTCACGCGCACCTCCTTAAGTTGATCTGAGTGCTGTCTACTTCTTGACAGCCCTCGTCCAAGCTGCTTTCTCTGTGTGTAGGTATACGCACACCCACAAGGTTACGCTGGTCCTCTGTGTGCCTCACACACACCTCCAAGGCCACGCTGGTGCTCTGCGTTCCTGCCATAAGCCTCTCAAAGATGCTATGAGTGCTGTTCGCCTCTGGTCAACCCTCGTCTCAGCTGCTGTTGTGGTGTGTAGGGTACATACACGCTCCAAGGCCATGCTGGTGGTCAGCGTGCCTGCCGCAAACCTCTCCAAGCTGCTGTGAGTACTGTTCGTCTCTGGCCAGCCCTCGTCGCAGCTGCTACCTCAGTGTGTAGGATACACGCACGCTGCAAAGGCCAAGCTGGTGCTCTGCATGCCTCACGCACACCTCCTTTAGCTGTTCTGGGTTCTGTCTGCTATTTGGCTACCCTCGTCTCAGCTGCTGTCGCTCTGTATAGGTACAAACACATCCACAAGTCTATGCTGGTGCTCTGCGTGCCTGCCGCATGCCTCTCCAAATTTCTGTGAATGCTGTTCGCCTCTGACCAACCCTCGTTGCAGCTGCTGCTGCTGTGTGTAGGATACACACACACACTCAAGTCCAAACTGATGCTATGTGCACCGGCGCACACCTCCCTAAGCTGCTGTAAGTGCTGTCTGCTTCTTGACAGGCCTCATCCAAGCTGCTATCGCTGTGTGTAGGTACACACACACACACACACACACACCTTCAAGGAAGGGAAGTTGATCTTCATCGCATAAGTCTATTTGACTGAATAATTATAAAACCCACTCGTTTCCACATTTTAGTATAGCTGCATTGCAGCTTTTACAGCTGGTATTCTATTTACTTTTTTTAAACAGATCGTAGCAAAATTAATAGTATCATGGACGCCTTTCATGAAGTTCAAATGAATCTGCAGCTAAAAATAACTAGTTCCTTTCACAACATCAAATGTAATGGAGCGGACAAGATGGCGGAATATGCTGCTTTATCTCGATTGCAAGGTTTTAGAGTCGAACTAAAGGCTTTTAGTTCGACTCTAAAACAGCTTATCATAGAAATCCAAGAAAATCATGATAAGTTGTATAAACTAACAAAAATAGAGAAGGCTCATGCATATTTCACTTCTAAGCTGCAAGATCTAGTGGAGGACGCTTATTATGATCGCAAGGAGGAATTTAAAGAATATTTAGCAAACATAGCCATGGCAGAAGCAGCAGCAGCAGCAGAAGCATAGGCCATCCAAAGGCCAAATCTGAACAATAACAATTTTATGCAGCAGCCTAATTTTAGCTCCTCTTTTAACTCTTTGCCAAAGATTGGCATTCCAAAGTTCTCTGGTAAATACCCAGATTGGTAAAATTTCAGAGATGTCTATCGGGTAATGATCGATGCATCGCCGGACTGATATGTCTGCTCTAATATAATATAATAAAGTATTATTATCTTCGTACTCATCTGTCTAGTGAACCATTACACAAAATTAAGTCTATTGCTATTACTAATGACAATTATCCTCGTGCATGGGCAACGTTAGTAAATTATTATGAGAACAAATGCAGGTTAATAAATAATACTCATATTTTGGATATTTTTGCTGTTAAGCCGATTAAATCGGAAGCTCCTCAGAACTCAAAAAAATCTCCCAGGAAATGTTCAATCCATTGGAGTTCTTAGGGTCTTTAGATCGTCCAGTTAATCAATGGGATGACACAATTGTCTTTGTGGCTGTAAATAGGCTAGATTCTACTACACGCTCAGATTGGGAGAAGCTCATAGGCAAATCTCAAAATCCTCCAACCATAGTACAGCTCAAGGAATTCTTTCAAACACAGACCTTGCCATTAGAGTTTATAGAAGGCGGTAACAGGTCCACATTAGATTTACCTAATACAAATATTTCGAATGCACAGAATTATCCTAAAGAAAAACGTCAAAGCTCAAATGTGCCTTTAGTACACTCGCTACAAACTTTAAAAAAAGTTCAACAGCAAAGGCCTTTTGATAAGTGTCCCATGTGCAATCAACCACATTACATTGCTTCATGTAGCATCTTTAAGACCAAACTATTTCAAGAAAGGAGACATTTCGTGAATTCGCAAGGTCTCTGCTATAACTGCATGGGTAAGCATAACATAAAAGCGTGCAATTCAAGCAATCGCTGTTTCCAATGTAAAGGGAAACATCATACCCTTCTACATCCTAACGATTTTTCGCAACCCAGCTCGCTTAGAGGATTAGCCTTGCCTACTAGTTCTTCAAAAAATCCCGTGAATAAAAGCACAGACGACACACAGGATGATGGTTCACCAAAATCATGCGTGCGTCTTTTCACTGACAATTATGCCTCTATAGGTTTAACAAAGGATATCCTTCTCTCCACAGTCAGGATTTTCGTGAAATCTTCAAACCGTTTGAAATTTAAAGTTCGAGCTTTGATTGATCGTTGCTCTGAAGCCTATTTCATCTCAGAGTCCTTGTGTCAACTTTTGAGGTTAAAGAGAACTAAAGTAAATATTAAGTAAAGTAAACTAAAGTAAAATGTTCCTGTGACCGGAGTAGGTGAAGGGACAGTAGCCGTAGCCAAGAGTTTTACTACATTTAAGACATTGTCAGTAGTCGAATCTACTTTTCTGTGTGAAGTCGAAGCTGTAGTCCCTACTCGAGTCTCAGGTTATGCGCCGCTGCGTGCTCGTTGCTCTTCAAAGTTGGAGTATTTAGATGGTCTGGAACTCGCTGATCTTCAATACTCTGAGAGCGGTCGAATAGACGTATTGCTCGGAGCCGATATACACGCCTTAATCATCGAGAGGCAGGTGCTCAAGGGCAAAATTGGCAAGCCGATTCCATCGCTCTCTTTATTGGGTTGGCTGATATCAGGTAGATTTCCAGAAGAGTCAAAATCTTCTTATGCTAGCACAGCATCGTTTCACTGTGTATGAGAGAAGATGCTCAATGATACTTTACAGGATTTTTGGCGGGTGGAGGATGTACCAGGAAAGAATCTGTACACTGACGATGAACAAGCTTGTGAAGATTATTTCAAGGCCACGCATTATAAAAATTCAGAGGGTAATATGTCGTTAGGTTACCTTTTAAAAATTTTGTCGACAGTAGTTCAAATTTAGGCGAATCATATACTCCTGCGCTCTATACGCTAAAGCGCATGGAATCAACTCACTTTAGTCGATCTAATTTCTAAATGGCGACTTTGCAGTCATGCATTTGTTGATGATGTTAAACAATTGTTTAGGCAGATTCTCATTGATAAAGACGATTACCATTATCAATCAATCCTATGGCGATCTGATGTGTCGCTTAAAGTAAAGGTGTGGTTACTAGTAACGGTAACTTATGGGTTAGCTGCATCGTCATTTATAGCTTCCAGAGTAGTGAATCAGTTGACTGCTGATAATTCATCTGAGCATCCACTCGGAGCTATTGTCTTAGAAGGAGAAATTTACATGGACGACATATTGTCGGGCAAACATTCAGTGCAGGAAGCCCGTATGAAGCAGGAGGACTCCATTAACCTTTTCATGGTTGGCGGCTTTCGTCTTCATAAGTGGTCCTCAAATACAGCAGAACTTCTCGATTGGTTAGATCCAGCTCTTCTAACAGCTGATCCATTCTCGTTCTCTTATTACAGCCAAGCTGTATCCGTTTTAGGTCTGATTTGGTTGTCAAAAGAAGACTTGTTCACGTTTCAAATAGACTCCACTCCCATAAGTGACATTATTGCCAAACATACAGTGCTCTCAGAAATAGCACGACTGTTCGACCCCATGGGCTGGTTGACGCCTGTGGTGGTCTCAACCAAAATCTTCTTGCAATCACTCTGGTTGTTTAAGGAAAATTGAGACGAGCCCCACCCAGAAGATGCAGTTGCACGCTGGAAATCAATTGAGCAAGAGCTCAATACGCTCCCGACGTTGAAATATTAGAATTACATGGGTTTGCTGGTGCCTCCAAGCTTGCTTATGGTGCGGTCATTTATGTTAGGAGAATAAAGGGATCAAGAGTAACGACTTCCTTACAGCTGGCGAAAACTCCTGTCGCGCCTATTAAGACACTGAGTGTACCCAGACTTGGAGTTCTGTGCATCTTATTTACTCGCTAAGCTTGTAAGTCATTATAAGCAAGTTGTACCTATCTCTATGGCCAGTATTCATCTCTGGTCATACTCTCTTGATGTTCTGTACTGGTTACTAGACCACCCATCACGTTGGCAAGTATTCATCGCACATCAGTCTTGTGATGTACTCATGTCAGTGCCAGAAGAAGCTCAATGGCACCATGTTCGTTCTTCAGACAATCCCACAGACATTTTTTCACGTGGCATTGAACCTTCCAAACTTCAGGAACATAGTCTCTGGTGCAATGATCCCCAATTCTTGACTGAGACTGCAGTTCCTTGGTCAGAAGTTCAGTCTGACCGTGACAATCTTATAAATATTCATTTAGTAAGTCTAAGCACTAGTATTAAAGATGTTGAACCCCATCACTGCAAAGAATTTCCAGAATGCAATACGCAGGTTTGTGGGACCTAGTCGAGAAGCATTCTTCTGCATCAGTTATTTCGCATCACTGCATATTGTCTTAAGTTCTTATTGAAATTAAGTAAACGCTGTGTCGAGAACAAATCTCAAAGCAGTTATAGTCTGAATTTCTTAAAATTAGAGTTTTAGCATTCTAGTCAGGACGACTCTATTATCCAGCTATTTCCCCGGGATTTGTAAATGCTCGTTTACTCTGAGTTTACCTCTACCAAATATATTACTTTTTTAAGGAAATTGCTGATCTCGATTCTGGCAAGGCTTTAATCGCAAAGAGCCCTATATTAAAGCTCAATCCAGTCGTTACTAAGGATTTATTGCGAGTAAGCGGTCGCCTCTCGAACGCTCTCTTTGACCAAGCTTTGAAACATCCACTAATTCTGTCTGCTACTACTATATTGGCTATCTTGCTCATTCGGTAATGCCACTTCAAATGTCTTTACGCAGGCACGCAGCTTACCTTAAGCACAGCAAGAAAACAATATTGGTTAGTAAAAGGCAGAGGGGCTGTTAAGAAGTTTGTTCAAGCATGCACCGTTTGCAGGCGCTACTCCAATCAATTCGGTAAGCAGAAAATGGCAAATTTACCCATTTGACTATGCTGGTCCGTTAAGTATACGTTTAAGAGGCTAGTCTAGTTCCTCACTTTCAAAAAATCGATTTTTTTATGCCTAATTCGATAGTATACTATTCGGAGAACAAGTTCTTAAAGTTTTATAATCGTATCATAAATATTTTTGACATGGGAGGGGATTTAGTCAGAGCTGATCATCGGCGCGCGGCGACGGGGCGGAGCGCCGAGCAGCTGTGCTTATTGTTGTGCTCCGAGGGCATCATAAATCGAGTCCCCATTGTACAGTGAATATATTACACAATACACTGGGCCAGGCAACTACCTGAATGGATTCCCAAACAAGTAATTTAAGCTATACATTCGTTCGAAACCGTTACAAAAAGACGCAGGTAGAGAAATCATACGAACGCCGGCGCGCACGAAACGTCCGCTTCAGTTCAGTTTGAGCAGAGATCTAGAGCGCATCGCAGCTAAGTAAAGTGAAAATGAGTGAGAAAAGTCCTTACGACAATCAAAAAGACACGAAAGAGGACCCAGTTCGCAGATCTTCGAGTAGGCAGAGAACTTTCCGTGGGAATCGGCACACGCTGGAGCAGTCAACGGCGAATACAAGTGCTACAGTTGAAAAATTGGTGCGTAACGATGTCGATGAGATTATTATTGATAATACTCACGGCTATCGTATCATTGAATTTTTCTCCGTCTGTACTGCAATTAGCAACATAGTACTTTGCAAGAATTGCAAAACAAATGTAAAATTCGAAGAAGCGAGTCCGGCAGGATTAGGTTTTAAAATTGCTGTCTTGTGTCAGTGTGGTGTTTCTTACATCGAATCTGGTCCGAAGAGTGGAAACCCCTATGATATTAATCGACGTGCAGTGCTTGTGATGCGGCTTTTAGGGATTGGAAGAGAACGTCTGAGTCTTTTTTGTGGTTTGATGGATATAGCAAAAACATTTCATATTAATACCTTCGAAGGCTGCTTTAAAATTATTTGGATAGCTGCAGAGGCGGTGTATAGATCTTGCACTAAAAATGCTGTGAAAGAAGAAAAAGAAAAAACGCTTGAAGAAGAAGGTTCCGATACGAATTTAACAGTTTCCGGAGATGGTACGTGGAAAAAACGGGGACATACTTCACGATATGGCGTGACGACTCTCGCAGGAAAATATAGCAAGTAAATCATCGATACATCAGTGAAATTGAGTTATTGTAAAGCATGTGAGTATTAGACAAAAAAATAAGAGGAAGATCCAGAAGCATATGAAGAATGGCTCTCAAGCGATCATGATTGCCTATCTAATCACGCCGGATCGGCTGCGAAAATGGAAGTCGACGGCATAAAAGAAATGTTCGGCCGCTCGCTCGAAATGTATAATGTGAAGTATACACGCTACATCGGTGACGAAGACAGTGCTACTATTAAAGGTATTTTAGATATGAATCCTTATGATACTCCTGTTGAAAAGCTAGAATGCTATCTACACGTCAAGAAAAGATTGGGTACACGATGCCGAAATGAAAAAAAAAAGGAAAGGTTTAGGAGGAAGGAGTAAAGATACAGTAAAATTAACTGACAAGATCATAAATAAACTCCAAAAATATTATGGTTTAGCGATAATAAGACATCAAGATAATGTAGAGGAAATGCATAAGGAAATTTGGGCTACTTATTTCCATATGAGCTCGACTGACAAGAATTCACATCAAAACTGCCCGGTCGGCGCGGATAGCTGTAGGACTCAATATGAAAAAATTCAAGCATGATTATCTGCCATTAGATCCGCAAGTTTTAAAAGTTTTGCATCCAATTTATACGGATTTGTCAAGAATGAAATTGCTAAACAGATGCAAAGGGAGCAACACACAAAATAATAATGAAAGTTATAACGGCTTGCTATGGCACTTTGCTCCGAAACATCTTCACAGCGGCCTAAAAACCATACAATTGGCCAAATTTTTTGCAACAGAGATCTTTAATGATGGTATAAAGTCCATATTAAGAATATTTCGCACTATGGGCATAACTGTTGGCCGCTATGCACTAGAATACGCCAACAGTCGCGACATGGCACGTATACAGCTGGCCGAGCAAAGGCACGAGAAGACTTCAAAGGAGGCTCGGACAGCTCGTAGGAAAGCTGCACCTGATGAACAGCACTTTTTCGAGCAAGAGGAAGGCGAATTGTCTGGCCCTGGAATTGCAGAATAACTGTAAGTATGAAAGATTAAATTTTATAACCGAAAAATCAGTTGTCAAAACTTTAAACGCGTTTTTCTCAAAACTCAGCTCTAGCTCAAAGAAAAATTAACGAATCGATTTGAAATTTTGCACGAATATTAGTAACATGTTTTTACATACCATGAACTGGGATCTTTTTGATATTTCAAAAAATATAAATTTGCAGATCAAAAATTCTCTATTATATTAACGAGCATCATTCAGACTTTTTTTTCTTCACTCACCGTTGATAGTTAATATCTTTTCCCTACAGTTAACTACATTTGTTAATAATTATTGTTAATAATTATGTGAAGGGGTAAATAAAACATTTTTTTTTTAATTTTCATTGTTTTTTTTATGCGCGTGGGTCTATGAAAGGTTGGAGGTGCAAAAGTCAAATCTCGTAATTTTCAGAATTTTTTATTTATAATCGGTACTCGGAGACATTTGAGTACGCTGATGACGAATCCGCGGATCTTTATTTATTTTTTTTTGTGCGCGTGGGTGTACGAAAGAGTGGAGGCGCGAAAATCAAATCACGTAATTTTTGGAATTTTTTTATCAAAATCGGCACTCGAGCATATTAAATACATACAAAAAACAGCTAATGATATTTTATTCATTTTCTTTAATTTAATATGTTTCCGTTTTTAATTCCTCGTAATTTATTTTTTACATAAATAAAATACCTAGACATAATATATTATGATTGAAATTATTTTTCAGAACTTTATATAGCAAAAATACTTCATCACTGTAGAAAGTATGCCCTTACAGACCATAACAGAAAACTAATACACAAGTAGTAATGACAAAGAGAAGGTATAAGCATTTGTGTACATGCGCATGTAAACACACGTATTAATGCCAGAAATCTGTATAAAGATAAGATACAATACGTCTAAATCTCGGCAAAACGAAACAGTAATGCCCATTGGAATTTATATGCTACATTGTTTTTTTTTTCATTTTTTAAAAATTTTATTCATTTTTTCAATAAAAAAAATTGACTTGGTATTAAATTATTAAAAAATTTGTAAGTACTGAAAAATTTTAGATGAAGATATATACGTATTCAAGATACAGATAATGTAGTATCTTTTTTTAGCTATTTACCGCTTCACAGTTTGATCCTCTCAGTCAAGTTGTGAACTTAAACCGCAACACGTCGTATAAATCAAATTTTGGTGAAAATCATGCCTGATACTTCAGGTAATAATTAAATCAAATTAAATACAAATTCATTAATATATTAATATATATTTCTATGGAATAATACAGATTATAATATTTTATATGTTACAGATAATATTTCTATTGATTCAGGGAAAGATAAAAGAAATATTAGAATATTTTATAATAAAAATTATTTACAAAATGCTCATAAATCAGAATGTAAGTATTTATAAAAATGTTAATTAATACAACAAATATTAGTACGCATACACGCCTGTATAGTCATACATGGGAAGGTACGAGGGTAGTTCAATAAGTCTTTAGAATAAAGTATAAAAACAATTTTTTTTGGGTAAATTTTTTTTTATTTTTCAACATAATCTCCTTGGAGCTCTATACACTTGGTCAATCGCTTTTTAAGTTTTTTTAATCCTTCAGAAAAGTGCGTTTTCGGAAGTTCCTCAAAATAAGCACTTACAGAGGCAATGACGTCTTCGTTGTCCGTAAATCTCTGTCCACCGAGCCATTTTTTCAAGTTTGGAAATAAGAAAAAGTCACTGGGGGCTAAATCTGGTGAATACGGTGGGTGTTCGACCAATTCGAATTTTAGTTCTTCAATTTTAGCCATTGAAACGAAACATGTGTGAACTCGAGCGTTGTCGTGATGAAAGAGAATTTTTTTTCTCGCCAAATGTGGTCGTTTTTTTTAATTTCTTCTTTCAGCTGCTCTAATAATGATGCATAATACTCACCAGTAATTGTTTTACCCTTTTCCAAGTAGTCAATAAGTATAATTCCACGTGCATCCCAAAAAACTGTAGCCATAACCTTACCAGCTGACTTTACGGTCTTTGCCTTCTTTGGAGCTGGTTCGCCTGTGGAAATCCACTGTTTGGATTGTTCCTTTGTCTCAGGAGTGTAGTGGTGTATCCATATTTCATCCACAGTCACAAATCGACGAAAAAATTCCTCAGGATTCCGACTTATGCGCGCCAAAAGAGCCTCAGAGGCGACCACTCTATTGCGTTTATTCTCAGCTGAGAGCAAACGCGGCACCCATCTTGCCGATAGCTTTTTCATGCCTAATTTTTCATGTAGAATTGAAACAACTGCACCTATAGATATCCTTGTGGCCTCAGCTAACTCACGCACTTTTAATCTTCTATCCTTCAACACCATATCGTGGATTTTATTGATGATTTCGGGAGTAGTTGCTTCTACGGGCCTTCCTAAACGTGGTTCGTCACTTATTGATGTACGACCACGCTTAAATTCATTTACCCAGTTATAAACCGTTGCTAAGGCAGGGGCAGATGTGCCATGAACTGAGTCCAATTCATTTTTTGTCTCATATGGAGTTAAACCCTTTAAATGAAAATGTTTAATTACCGCTCTGAACTCGTTTTTTTCCATTTTTCTTAACAAGCAATTTTTTTTTTTCAATTGGTTATAAAAACACGTAAACTCAGAAGATGTGGACTGTGACTGCACCATATATCTAGTCGGGAGTGGTGCTGACTGAAAACAGATGATTTGGAGCGATTCGCGCGCCATCTGTTGGTCATTCTAAAGACTTATTGAACTACCCTCGTATACACAAACACTTTAAAAATACTTTACAATTTAAGCATATGTATTTCCCATATACATACAAGAAAACACATACATATATGTGCACTTGGCTGAACAAATAACTTTAATTATTTATGAACTCCCGCCATGATAAGTAAGGTAGGTTAGGTAGCCATACTTTCTTTTTTTATTTTCTAGTGGATGTAAAGCATAAGCATCATGATATAATTCACATGACATATAATTCGCTTGACAAAATTCACATTGTAAATTTAAATTACCGACATTACTCTCTTCTATTAAAATTTCATTAGTATCAGAATTTGCTATAAAAGCACATTTATTACTTCTATTTTGATCCAAAGAAACTTTTATCGTTTTTTTAATCGAAGTTTTGTTTTTTTCATAATAGTTTTTATTTTATCAGAAATTATTAGTTTTTCGTCTTTTTTATAAAATGACGTTCATAATATTCTTTCCTTTTTTTTTAAATTTTTTCTCTTTTTTTATCGTAATATTGTTTATTTCTAGCTTTCTTTGATTTAACACATTTATTAATTTCAAGATTACTTTGTCGTTTTTTATTGCATTTCTGTTTAGAATTATAAGTGCAGACTTAAAAAGTATTTCGTTTGTTTGTTTTGTATCGACAATTTCATCAGTTATAATATTCTCAAACATTACAATGTCCTTAACACATGCACTATTATCATCTACTCTTAAAATTTTAGAATCATTATAAAATCGTTTATTTTGTTTAAAAACTGATTTCAGTAATAACATTTATTCCTTTGCAAGATCATCTAATTTTTGAGATTCAAGAAATTCAAATTCAATATCAATAAAATTTAAATTCGATACATTAAAGAGTTTAGCGTGCTTAACTCTACGAATTATTGGAATAGTATTTAAAACAAAATCAACACTTTTATTATAATTTGTAAATAAAGGAAACATTTGTAAAGAATTGGTATTATACATTTTTAATAAGTGTTCTCTCATTTTATTAACGTCAAAGCGTAAACCACATGGACAAAAATTAAAAATGATTGAAGTAGTAAATGCAATAGAAAAAACTCCACAATCATAAGCATTTTCGTGATATTGTACCTCCTCAAAACTAATTTTAATATCTTGATAAGGACCCTGGTAGAAACGTTGACTAACTTTTCACCATATAATGCCTAATTTTATGGTGTGTGGTCAATTTATGGCCTATATTATGGTTAATAACCCAACTTATGGCCGACGGTTTATGGCCAAAAGGTGGTGTAATGTATATAATTATTTATAAATAAAATTTAATGATCCTAAAATAATTCAATACGAATTAGATATTTAAAAGAGAACAAATAATTAAAAAATTATACTAGTATGATGCACACCGAGCCTACATGCTGAAAATATTCAAACCTAATCTACAAATATTTTTTCTTATATTACTTTTAAGATATGTACGGTAAATTTTAGTTTAATTTAATCATCTGCATTAATAAATATATATTAATTAACAAATAAATACATAAATTAGAACAAATACTGCTTATTTATTTGCGTTGAATTTGTCGAACTGCTCTAGCTGAACGACTTAAGTAAAAATTTATTTAGTGGTTAAGTAACATTTACTTGATTCTATTGGGCACATTTTACTCAACAGTCCTGCTTAACTTTTTAAGCAAAATCTGCTAAACTTCTCACAACGCAAAACTAAGTTTTTCTTTATATGTTTCAAACAGATAAGGGTCTGCTCTCTCCCTAGACTCCAAGCTGTCAACACACCGTGAATGTATGCATGTCTGCATGTGTGTTGGGACACATAAGCATAAGAATAACATTGATTGGTATATATATATATTATATATATATATATATATATATATATATATATATATATATATATACTAATCAATGTTATTCTTGCGTCTTATGTTCTTATATGCTTTTAGCGAACAAACAACCTATAAGCACCCAACGCCGTTCGCGTGCGCATGGACTTATACTATACTATACTGAGCATCATGGGCATATATTTTACGTATAGAATCAGAGTTAAAATTTGTAGAATGTATGAATACTGCAACTTCGCTTATATATTTCCTCGCATCATTAAACTAAATTTTATATTGTAAATTCGTTTAAACCAAAAAACATTGTGCGAATTTAAACTTTTATACATGTATTTGAGATTATAGTACATTTATCTTTACTCATATTATGGTCAACTTATGGTGTAAATGTTGGCTACAAATTGACCACGGAAGTTGGTCAATAGATAGCGATAACAATAAAAGTGTTTGTTAAAGCATAATTGCAATAATTTTAATGCTGAGCAGAAAAGCGAAAATATTTCTATAAAATTTTCCACAAGAATACAAAAGTTAATGTATTACATATTTTGAAATATATAGATCTCTCAAATGCTTACATATAATAAAAACATATAGATTAGTTATTATTAAATTTATGTTTATTTATACTAATACGATGTTGATAATAATTTCGGCTACTGTTTCATCAATTTTTTCGCTGTATTTACTGCTCTTTCTGAATTAGTAGTATGCAAAAAATGTGATGGTGACGTGCGGTTTTTAGAGTCGAAAAAGCGTGGATTAGGCCTCAAAATTATTGTGTCTTGTTCGAACTGTGGTGATGCTGATATTAACAGCTGTCCTGTAATAAATGGTCGTGCTTATGAAATCAACTGCCGTATTATTTTAGCTATGCGCATCATAGGCATAGGCATCAACGGTATAAAAAAGTTCTGCTCTATGATGGATCTTGCAAAGCCTGTTTTTCAAACAACTTACAGTAAGATCATATCTAATATCGCCACTGCTACTTCATTTGTTCGAATTATATCTATGAAAAAATCAGCGATTAAAGAAAAAGAAATTTCTATCGAACGAGGTAAAAAAGAAGGTCTCACGGTGTCAGACGATGGATCTTGGCGAAAGAGAGGGTTTACGTCTTTGTTCGGATTGGTGACTTTGATTGGTTGGTACACTGGCAAGGTATTGGATGTGTGTGTAAAATCTAAGTACTGTAAAGTGTGTGAATATTTGCAAAAAAAAGAACGTACTGCTGAATACGAAGAGGTATACCCTTCACGCAAACAGAACTGTGATGCCAACCATGAAGGTAGTGCCGGGAAAATGGAGATCGACGCAGTTATAGAAATGTTCAAACGCTCAGAAAAACTTCATAATATCAAATATTTTAAATATATCGGCGACGGCGATTCAAAAACATATAAAGGTATAGTCGACTCAAAACCTTAATTGATGAACTTTCTATTTCTTACGGACTTGCTATTAGGAGAAACTACGATTCAGTCGAAAAAATGCGGAATGAAATTTGGGCAACGTTACTTCATAAAATGTCGACGAAGGAGAATACACAGCACGAGAAGTGTCCCGTCGGAGTAGACTCTTGGTGTTCTTGGCAGCTCAGTACAGCGCTCGGTACACTTGCAACGTACGAGCACAAGAGTCCACTGCATGAGGATGTTTTTAACGCAATAAAACCCATTTATAATGAACTCAGCTCCGACAACCTTCTGTCACGCTGCTTGGGTGCGTATACTCAGAACAATAACGAGTCGTTTAATGCTGTAGTGTGGTCAATTGCTCCAAAGACGGTGCCAAGCGTTAAGACTATAGTTGACATTGCGACTGACGTAGCCGTTATTATCTTCAATGACGGCTTCTCGGGTCTGTTTGCCGTTTACGATGCTCTTGGGTTGACTGTTGGACCAAACATGTACGAGTTTTGCGTAGAAACGGACGCCAATCGCGTCAAAACCGCTGAGCATCGTATGTTCGATATCGCGAAAGAGGCCAGGCGCAGCATTACATCAGGCAAAAAAAAAGAATAAGAGGAAATGAAGGCCCTGGAAGAACAATTCTATGGTGCAGGGATAGCAGACTGAAGGTAAAAAAATTATTCAGGACTATATTTTTGCGATTCTTAAGATTTATAGCATTTTGAAACTTCAAACGCGTTTTTTCGAAAGCATGTTTTCAAAATCGGCAAGCAGTAGAACTCAAAAAGTTTACATCCGATTGACTTAAAATTTTAACAGTAGCTTCATTGTTTGAATATCTAGTGAAGTATACACGATTTGAGCGATTAATTAACAAGAAAAAAGTTATAAACAATTTAAGTCGATTTTTTTCGTCGAAAACACGATTTTTTGTTAAAACAATCGCCATTTCGCGAAACTTGTTGTAATTTTGTTGTAATAAATAATAAAAACAAAATTATGATAAACCACGACATAATTCCCCTTCGTTTTGTAATTATCAATCATTTTATAAAGTTTGAAGTTTACTTGTAAATATATCGCCTAATTGCATTTAAATAATATTTAAAAATCATATTATTCAAATGCCATTCTGTGAGAAATTGAAATAAAAACTTTAAATTTTTTTAATTGATAGATAACTACATAACAAAGGATAACTAAATTGTGGGTTATCATAATTGTTTTATTATTATTCTTTATAAGCAAATAAGTAATTTTTTTATCTGATTGTACTTGTTTCTTCACTTTCTGTGCAGTTGAAAAAGTTATTTCATATTGTCTTTATAACTTTTATTTACATTAATTAAACAATAAAAATGAAAATCTCAAAGTTAAAAATTAGTTTATTATAAAAAAATATTATTTGAGTTGTAAAATAATTTTAAAAATATCTATAAAAGTATAAGTACAATATTTTCAATGCTCGGCAGAAAGATAAATAAAAATTTTCTAGTATAATAGATTTCTGATTTTTGCGGGAAATGTAGGTTATAATATTGCTGACAATATTTATGACAGTCACAAAGTTTTGTCAATTTATTCATGAGTATCTAAAATTTAAAAATTTAATCTTTTACATTATTACGTATTATGAATTGGTTAATAATTAAAGTCATAATAATTGTGTTGTAAAACGTGAAAATAGGCTTAAAATACATTCACGTATAATTAATTTTGATTTAATAGTAAAATGAGAAACAATATACATGCGAAAGCATATACATACAATATTTTGAATGCTTGGAAGGTTGTTATAACGTATACGCAGTTATACAATATATGCAGATGCCTATTCACGTACAAAGTTACAACTACTATTATATTGGCTTTGTATTATGGTCTTGAAGGACATTTTATAAAAATCAAAGCAACTCTGATAGTGTTTACATTACGCTGGGTGTCTTTTAGTTTCATGCATAGTCGAGGTAGTCTGTTTCCAAGAATCACTGTCGATTTAGTTCTATACGAGGAAATATATATTTTTACATCTCGTTCCTTATGTATTACTTTCATTATTAATCAATGTTACATCATTTTAAGTTGTTAAATTTACAGGTAATAACTCATTTATAATAAACTTAATATAATTTTAATTTATTTTATTTAATTTATTTAACAAACATTCATGCTTATAATAAATTTATTTAAATATTAAACAAAGTATTCCATTATTTTTATTGAAGTATATTTATATAAATTTATGTTGAATAAGATGTATTAAATCTTATATTTAATTAAAAAGTTGCAATTTAAGGGTTGGATGCAATACGGACCTTAGTGCTCCAAAATGGCTTGAAGCCTTTTGCACGCTGGAATTTTGGGACACAGCTTGAATTTAGATTTTGATGGTTTATTCTTGTAGAAAATTCTATAGCGCATTTTTTCCTTGAATTGTATTAGTATAAATGAACATAAATTTAATAATAACTAATCTATATGTTTTTATTATATGTAAGCATTTGAGAGATCTATATATTTCAAAATATGTAATACATTAACTTTTGTATTCTTATGGAAAATTTTATAGAAATATTCTCGCTTTTCTGCTCAGCATTAAAATTATTGCAATTATGCTTTAACAAACACTTTTATTGTTATATTAAAATATTCATTATATGTACACTTGACGTGGAAAACATTTGATTCTAACGATTTGAATTTTTTTTAAATACAGGAATTTCATTTGATCGAATGTATGTTTTAGCTAACCGCATTGGAGGATTACAAAAAAAATTCAATTCGTTCGAATCAGATGTTTTCCTCGTCAAGTGTACTTATCTTAAAATCTAATCTTAAAATGAGAAAGAATAAGAGTTTGATCACCTGGATCAGTATAAAAAAAAACATGGATATAGAATCTTTTTAATACAAAAGTGCTTGTATAACTCCCAGAACAGGCATCGATCATTTTTGGATCTAAAAAAATGCGTTTAACTTTTGAAGTCTTAAAATGAGGCCTCTATGGGTTTGAAAAAAATATACTTAATATTATAATTATTTTTAATTTTTGCAGGCATATAACCGATTAATAATACATTTTTCGATTTAAACTACTTCAACAATTATTTTATCTTTATATTATAAAATGTTGACTGAATTAGAAAAACTTATTGTTATTGGTAAAAATAACTACTCATGTGATAAAAGTATGTTACTAGATACACGTATACTTAAATTCAATCAAATACTTAAAAGTCAAACATCATTTTCGTTGACTGAATTAGAAAAACTTATTGTTATTGGTAAAAATAACTACTCATGTGATAAAAGTATGTTACTAGATACACATATATTTAAATTCAATCAAATACTTAAAAGTCAAACATCATTTTCGATGCAATCATTACTATATATTCAAAAACCAAATAATATACAACCAGTTCCGATTGTTTCAGAGTATATTCAGATTCCTTTTTCGGGTCATAACAAACATGGACATTTTAAGTGTATATGATACTCTAATCGTGTTATTCATGTTTTTGATAGTTTGAATAACAAGTTCTTGACAAATGATTGTAAAATTTATATTAATAGACTATTTCCCCTGGTAGAAAATTGACCATCATTTATGGCCTATTCGCTATCTATTGACCAACTTCCGTGGTCAATTTGTAGCCAACATTTACACCATAAGTTGACCATAATATGAGTAAAGATAAATGTACTATAACCTCAAATACATGTATAAAAGTTTAAATTCGCACAATGTTTTTTGGTTTAAACGAATTTACAATATAAAATTTAGTTTAATGATGCGAGGAGATATATAAGCGAAGTTGCAGTATTCATACATTCTCAAATTTTAACTCTGATTCTATACGTAAAATATATGCCCATGATGCTGAGTATAGTATAGTATAAGTCCATGCGCACGCGAACGGCGTTGGGTGCTTATAGGTTGTTTGTTCGCTAAAAGCATATAAGAACATAAGACGCAAGAATAACATTGATTAGTATATATATATATATATATATATATATATATATATATATATAGGTATATATATAGGTATATCAGAAATAAGTTTGTATTCATCTTATTTATCGTATATACAATAAACATAAACATTAGAATAACATTGATTGATATATATATATATATATATATATACCAATCAATGTTATTCTTATGCTTATGTGTCCCAACACACATGCAGACATGCATACATTCACGGTGTGTTGATAGCTTGGAGTCTAGGGAGAGAGCAGACCCTTATCTGTTTAAAACATATAAAGAAAAACTTAGTTTTGCTTTGTGAGCAGTTTAGCAGATTTTGCTTAAAAAGTTAAGCAGGATTGTTGAGTAAAATGTGCCCAATAGAATCAAGTAAATGCTACTTAACACCTAAATAAATTTTTACTTAAGTCGTTCAGCTAGAGCAGTTCGACAAATTCAACGCAAATAAATAAGCAGTATTTGTTCTAATTTATGTATTTATTTGTTAATTAATATATATTTATTAATGCAGATGATTAAATTAAACTAAAATTTACCGTACATATCTTAAAAGCAATATAAGAAAAAATATTTGTAGATTAGGTTTGAATATTTTCAGCATGTAGGCTCGGTGTGCAACATACTAGTATAATTTTTTAATTATTTGTTCTCTTTTAAATATCTAATTCGTATTGAATTATTTTAGGATCATTAAATTTTATTTATAAATAATTCTATACATTACACCACCTTTTGGCCATAAACCGTCGTCCATAAGTTGGGTTATTGACCATAATATACGCCATAAATTGACCACACACCATAAAAGTAGGCATTATATGGTGAAAAGTTAGTCAACGTTTCTACCAGGGTCCTTATCAAGATATTAAAATTAGTTTTGAGGAGGACAATATCAAGAAAATGCTTATGATTGTGGAGTTTTTTCTATTGCATTTACTACTTCAATCATTTTTAATTTTTGTCCATGTGGTTTACGCTTTGACGTTAATAAACTGAGAGAACACTTATTAAAAATGTATAATACCAATTCTTTACAAATGTTTCCTTTATTTAAAAATTATAATTGTTGGAAATACGTTTAGTGAGCACTGTTCCTTTCTCTATCTTACCCTCTAATACCATGTATGCAAGTTCTCGCTTGCAGCGCCCCGCGCCGCCGCTCAGTATGAGCCCGACCTCCCGAGTGTCAACGTCTCAGCTCTCTAAAATATAAACCTTCTTTCAACCGATACACAACGTCTTTTATTTCGCCGCTTAACCCCGTCCAGAGCCAACGCTATTCTGTCAATAATAAAAGTGTTGGTTTTGTTTTAAATACTATTCCATTAATTCGTAGAGTTAAGCACGCTAAACTCTTTAATGTATCGAATTTAAATTTTAATAATATTGAATTTGAATTTCTTGAATCTCAAAAATTAGATGATCTTGCAAAGGAATAAATGTTATTACTGAAATCAGTTTTTAAACAAAATAAACGATTTTATAATGATTCTAAAATTTTAAGAGTAGATGATAATAGTGCATGTGTTAAGGACATTGTAATGTTTGAGAATATTATAACTGATGAAATTGTCGATACAAAACAAACAAACGAAATACTTTTTAAGTCTGCACTTATAATTCTAAACAGAAATGCAATAGAAAACGACAAAGTAATCTTGAAATTAATAAATGTGTTAAATCAAAGAAAGCTAGAAATAAACAATATTACGATAAAAAAAGAGAAAAAATTTAAAAAAAAAGGAAAGAATATTATGAACGTCATTTTATAAAAAAGACGAAAAACTAATAATTTCTGATAAAATAAAAACTATTATGAAAAAAACAAAACTTCGATTAAAAAAGGATAAAAGTTTCTTTGGATCAAAATTCAAGTAATACATGTGCTTTTATAGCAAATTCTGATATTAATGAAATTTGAATAGAAGAGAGTAATGTCGGTAATTTAAATTTACAATGTGAATTTTGTCAAGCGAATTATATGTCATGTGAATTATATCATGATGCTTATGCTTTACATCTACTAGAAAATAAAAAAAGAAAGTATGGCTACCTAACCTACCTTACTTATCATGGCGGGAGTTCATAAATAATTAAAGTTATTTGTTCAGCCAAATGCACATATATGTATGTGTTTTCTTGTATGTATATGGGAAATACATATGCTTAAATTGTAAAATATTTGCTGAAGTATTTTTAAAGTGTTTGTGTATACCTTCCCATGTATGACTATACAGGCGTGTATGCGTACTAATATTTGTTGTATTAATTAACATTTTTATAAATACTTACATTCTGATTTATGAGCATTTTGTAAATAATTTTTATTATAAAATATTCTAATATTTCTTTTATCTTTCCCTGAATCAATAGAAATATTATCTGTAACATATAAAATATTATAATCTGTATTATTCCATAGAAATATATATTAATATATTAATGAATTTGTATTTAATTTGATTTAATTATTACCTGACGTATCAGGCATGATTTTCACCAAAATTTGATTTATACGACGTGTTGCGGTTTAAGTACACGACTTGACTGAGAGGATCAAACTGTGTAGCGGTAAATAGCTAAAAAAAAGATACTACATTATCTGTATCTTGAATACGTATATATCTTCATCTAAAATTTTCCAATACTTACAAATTTTTTAATAATTTAATACCAAGTCAATTTTTTTTATTGAGAAAATTAATAAAATTTTTAAAAATGAAAAAAACAATGTAGCATATAAACTCCAATGGGCATTACTGTTTCGTTTTGCCGAGATTTAGACGTATTGTATCTTATCTTTATACAGATTTCTGGCATTAATACGTGTGTTTACATGCGCATGTACACAAATGCTTATACCTTCTCTTTGTCATTACTAATTGTGTATTAGTTTTCTGTTATGGTCTGTAAGGGCATACTTTATACAGTGATGAAGTATTTTTACTATATAAAGTTCTGAAAAATAATTTCAATCATAATATATTATGACTAGGTGTTTTATTTATGTAAAAAATAAATTACGAGGAATTAAAAACGGAAACATATTAAATTAAAGAAAATGAATAAAATATCATTTTCTGTTTTTTGTATGTATTTAATATGCTCGAGTGCCGATTTTGATAAAAAAATTCCAAAAATTACGTGAGTTGATTTTCGCGAATCCACTCTTTCGTACACCCACGCGCACAAAAAAAATAAAAAAAGATCCGCGGATTCGTCATCAGCGTACTCAAATGTACCCGAGTGTCGATTATGAATAAAAAAATTCTGAAAATTACGAGATTTGATTTTTCCGCCTCCACCCTTTCGTACACCCACGCGCAGAAAGAAAACTAAAAATAATCTACGGATTCGTCTTCAGTGACGTCAAATGTGTCCGAGTACCGATTATGAATAAAAAATTCTGAAAATTACGAGATTTGACTTTCGCGCCTCCACTCTTTCGTACACCCGCGCACAAAAAAAATAAAAAAAAAACCGATGATTCGTCATCAGCTTACTCAAATATGCCCGAGTGCCGATTATGAATAAAAAATTCTGAAAATTACGAGATTTGACTTTTGCGCCTCCACCCTTTCATACACCCACGCGCACAAAAAAACATAAAAAATAATCTACGGATTCGTCTTCAGTGACGTCAAATGTCTCCCAGCATCGCTTATGAATTAAATATTCTGAAAATTACGACTTTAGATTTTTGCGCCTCCACCCTTTCGTACACCCACGCGCAAAAAAAAACAAAAAATAATATATGGATTGGTCTTCAGTGACGTCAAATGTGTCCGAGTACCGATAATGAATAAAAAATTCTGAAAATTACGAGATTCGACTTTCGCGCCTCCACTCATTCGTACACCCACTCACAAAAGAAAAATAAAAAAAAATCCGCGGATTCGTCATCAGCGCACTCAAATATGCCCGAGTGCCGATTACAAATAAAAAATTCTGAAAATTACGAGATTTGACTTTTCCGCCTCCACCCTTTCATACACCCACGTGCACAAAAAAATAATAAAAAATAATCTACCGATTCGTATTCAGTGACGTCAAATGTCTCCGAGCATCACTTATGAATAAAAAATTCTGAAAATTACGAGATTTGACTTTCGCACCTCCACGTTTTCGTACACCCTCGTGCACAAATTAAAATAAAAAAAGATCCGCGGATTCGTCATCAGCGAAGTGAAATGTGTCCAAGTATCGATTATGAATAAAAAATTCTGAAAATTACGCGATTCGACTTTCGCGCCTGTACTCTTTCGTACACCCACGCGCACAAAAAAACATAAAAAATAATCTACGGATTCGTCTTCAGTGAGGTCAAATGTCTCCGGGCATCGCTTATGAATAAAAAATTGTGAAAATTACGCGATTCGACTTTCGCGCCTCCACTCTATCGTACACCCACGCGCACAAAAAAACATAAAAAATAATCTACGGATTCGTCTTCAGTGACGTCAAATGTCTCCGAGCATCGCTTATGAATAAAAAATTCGGAAATTTACGAGATTTGACCTTCGCACCTCCACGTTTTCGTACACCCACGTGCACGAAAAACAATAAAAAAAGGTCCGTGGATTCGTCATCAGCGAAGTGAAATGCGTCCGAGTACCGATTATGAATAAAAATTTCTGAAAATTACGCGAGTCAACTTTCGCGCCTCCACTCTATCGTACACCTATGCACACAAAAAATAATAAATAAAGATCCGTGGATTCGTCTTCAGTGATGCCGATTATGAATTAAAAATTCTGAAAATTACTAGTTTTGATTTTCGCGCCTCCACTCTTTCGTACACTCACGCACAAAAAAAAAAAACCGAGGATTCGTCATCAGCTTACTCAAATATGCCCGAGTGCCGATTAAAATAAAAAATTCTGAAAATTACGAAATTTGACTTTTGCGCCTCCACCCTTTCATACACCTACGTGCACATAAAAATAAAATAATCTACGGATTCATATTCAGTGTCGTCAAATGTCTCCGGGCATCGCTTATGAATAAAAAATTCTGAAAATTACGAGATTTGACCTTCGCACCTCCGCATTTTCGTACACCCACGTGCACAAATTATAATAAAAAAAGATCCGCGGAATCCTCATCAGCGAAGTGAAATGTGTCCAAGTATCGATTATGAATAAAAAATTCTGAAAATTACGCGATTCGACTTTCGCGCCTCCACTCTTTCGTACACCCACGCGCACAAAAAAACATAAAAAATAATCTACGGATTCGTCTTCAGTGACGTCAAATGTCTCCGAGCATAGCTTATGAATAAAAAATTCTGAAAATTACGAGATTTGACCTTCGCACCTCCACGTTTTCGTACACCCACGTGCACAAATTAAAATAAAAATAGATCCGCGGATTCGTCATCAACGAAGTGAAATGTGTCCAAGTATCGATTATGAATAAAAAATTCTGAAAATTACGAGTTTTGATTTTCGCGCCTCCACTCTTTCGTACACCCACGCACAAAAAAAATAAAAAAAACCGAGGATTCGTCATCAGCTTACTCAAATATGCCCGAGTGCCGATTATGAATAAAAAATTCTGAAAATTACGAGATTTGACTTTTGCGCCTCCACCCTTTCATACACCTACGTGCACAAAAAAATAAAATAATCTACGGATTCATATTCAGTGTCGTCAAATGTCTCCGGGCATCGCTTATGAATAAAAAATTCTGAAAATTACGATATTTGACCTTCGCACCTCCGCATTTTCGTACACCCACGTGCACAAATTAGAATAAAAATAGATCCGCGGATTCCTCATCAGCGAAGTGAAATGTGTCCAAGTATCGATTATGAATAAAAAATTCTGAAAATTACTCGATTCGACTTTCGCGCCTGTACTCTTTCGTACACCCACGCGCACAAAAAAAAAAAATTATCTATGGATTCGTCTTCAGTGACGTCAAATGTCTCCGGGCATCGCTTATGAATAAAAAATTGTGAAAATTACGCGATTCGACTTTCGCGCCTCCACTCTTTCGTACACCCAGGCGCACAAAAAAACATAAAAAATATTCTACGGATTCGTCTTCAGTGACGTCAAATGTCTCCGAGCATCGCTTATGAATAAAAAATTCTGAAAATTACGAGATTTGACCTTCGCACCTCCACGTTTTCGTACACCCACGTGCACAAATTAAAATAAAAATAGATCCGCGGATTCGTCATCAACGAAGTGAAATGTGTCCAAGTATCGATTATGAATAAAAAATTCTGAAAATTACGCGATTCGACTTTCGCGCCTCCACTCTTTCGTACACCCAGGCGCACAAAAAAACATAAAAAATAATCTACGGGTCGTCTTCAGTGACGTCAAATGTCTGCGAGCATCGCTTATGAATAAAAAATTCTGAAAATTACGAGATTTGACCTTCGCACCTCCACGTTTTCGTACACCCACGTGCACAAATTAAAATAAAAATAGATCCGCGGATTCGTCATCAACGAAGTGAAATGTGTCCAAGTATCGATTATGAATAAAAAATTCTGAAAATTACGCGATTCGACTTTCGCGCCTCCACTCTTTCGTACACCCAGGCGCACAAAAAAACATAAAAAATAATCTACGGGTCGTCTTCAGTGACGTCAAATGTCTGCGAGCATCGCTTATGAATAAAAAATTCTGAAAATTACGAGATTTGACCTTCGCACCTCCACGTTTTCGTACACCCACGTGCACAAATTAAAATAAAAATAGATCCGCGGATTCGTCATCAACGAAGTGAAATGTGTCCAAGTATCGATTATGAATAAAAAATTCTGAAAATTACGCGATTCGACTTTCGCGCCTCCACTCTTTCGTACACCCAGGCGCACAAAAAAACATAAAAAAAAATCTACGGGTCGTCTTCAGTGACGTCAAATGTCTGCGAGCATCGCTTATGAATAAAAAATTCTGAAAATTACGAGATTTGACCTTCGCACGTCCACTCTTTCGTACACCCACGCACAAAAGAAAAATAAAAAAAAATCCGCGGAATCGTCATCAGTGATCTCAAATGTCTCCAAGCATCGCATATGAATTAAAAATTCTGAAAATTACGAGTTATGATTTTTGCGCCTCCACCCTTTCGTACACCCACGCGCACAAAAAAAAATAATCTATGGATTGGTCTTCAGTGACGTCAAATATGTCCGAGTACCGATAAAGAATAAACAATTCTGAAAATTACGCGATTCGACTTTCGCGCCTCCACTCATTCGTACACCCACTCACAAAAGAAAAATAAAAAAAAATCCGCGGATTCGTCATCAGCGCACTCAAATATGCCCGAGTGCCGATTATGAATAAAAAATTCTGAAAATTACGAGATTTGACTTTTGCGCCTCCAGTCTTTCATACACCCACGCGCATAAAAAATAATAAAAAATAATCTACGGATTCATCATCAGTGACATCAAATGTCTCCGAGTACTAATTATAAATAAAAAAATTCTGAAAATTACGCGATTCGACTTTCGCGCCTCCACTCTTTCGTACACCCACGCACAAAAAAAATAAAAAAAGATCCGTGGATTCGTCATCAGCGAAGTGAAATGTGTCCGAGTACCGATTATGAATAAAAATTCTGAAAATTACGAGTTTTGATTTTCGCGCCTCCACATTTTCGTACACCCACGTGCACAAACTAAAATAAAAATATATCCGCGGATTCGTCATCAGCGAAGTGAAATGTGTCCAAATATTGATTATGAATAAAAAATTCTGAAAATTACGCGATTCGACTTTCGCGCCTCCACTCTTTCGTACACCCACGCGCACATAAAAATATAAAAAATAATCTACGGATTCGTCTTCAGAGACGTCAAATGTCTCCGAGCATCACTTATGAATTAAATATTCTGAAAATTACGAGTTTTGATTTTCGCGCCTCCACTCTTTCGTAACCCTTGCGCACAAAAAAAAATAAAAAAAGATCCGCGGATTCGTCATCAGCGAAGTGAAATGTGTCCAAGTATCGCTTATGAATTAAAAATTCGGAAAATCACGAGTTTTGATTTTTGCGCCTCCACCCTTTCGTACACCCACGCGCACAAAAAAAAACAAAAAATAATCTATGGATTGGTCTTCAGTGACGTCAAATGTGTCCGAGTACCGATAATGAATAAAAAATTCTGAAAATTACGAGATTCGACTTTCGCGCCGGTACTCTTTCGTACACCCACGCGCACAAGAAAACATAAAAAATAATCTACGGATTCGTATTCAGTGACGTCAAATGTCTCCGAGCATCGCTTATGAATAAAAAATTCTGAAAATTACGAGATTTGACTTTCGCACCTCCACGTTTTCGTACACCCTCGTGCACAAATTAAAATAAAAAAAGATCCGCGGATTCGTCATCAGCGAAGTGAAATGTGTCCGAGTATCGATTATGAATAAAAAATTCTGAAAATTACTCGATTCGACTTTCGCGCCTGTACTCTTTCGTACACCCACGCGCACAAAAAAAAAAAAATTATCTACGGATTCGTCTTCAGTGACGTCAAATGTCTCCGGGCATCGCTTATGAATAAAAAATTGTGAAAATTACTCGATTCGACTTTCGCGCCTGTACTCTTTCGTACACCCACGCGCACAAAAAAAAAAAAAATTATCTACGGATTCGTCTTCAGTGACGTCAAATGTCTCCGAGTACCGATTATGAATAAAAATTTCTGAAAATTACGCGAGTCAACTTTCGCGCCTCCACTCTATCGTACACCTATGCACACAAAAAAAAATAAATAAAGATCCGTGGATTCGTCTTCAGTGATGCCGATTATGAATTAAAAATTCTGAAAATTACGAGTTTTGATTTTCGCGCCTCCACTCTTTCGTACACTCACGCACAAAAAAAAAACCGAGGATTCGTCATCAGCTTACTCAAATATGCCCGAGTGCCGATTAAAATAAAAAATTCTGAAAATTACGAAATTTGACTTTTGCGCCTCCACCCTTTCATACACCTACGTGCACATAAAAATAAAATAATCTACGGATTCATATTCAGTGTCGTCAAATGTCTCCGGGCATCGCTTATGAATAAAAAATTCTGAAAATTACGAGATTTGACCTTCGCACCTCCGCATTTTCGTACACCCACGTGCACAAATTAGAATAAAAAAAGATCCGCGGAATCCTCATCAGCGAAGTGAAATGTGTCCAAGTATCGATTATGAATAAAAAATTCTGAAAATTACGCGATTCGACTTTCGCGCCTCCACTCTTTCGTACACCCACGCGCACAAAAAAACATAAAAAATAATCTACGGATTCGTCTTCAGTGACGTCAAATGTCTCCGAGCATAGCTTATGAATAAAAAATTCTGAAAATTACGAGATTTGACCTTCGCACCTCCACGTTTTCGTACACCCACGTGCACAAATTAAAATAAAAATAGATCCGCGGATTCGTCATCAACGAAGTGAAATGTGTCCAAGTATCGATTATGAATTAAAAATTCTGAAAATTACGAGTTTTGATTTTCGCGCCTCCACTCTTTCGTACACCCACGCACAAAAAAAATAAAAAAAACCGAGGATTCGTCATCAGCTTACTCAAATATGCCCGAGTGCCGATTAAAATAAAAAATTCTGAAAATTACGAGATTTGACTTTTGCGCCTCCACCCTTTCATACACCTACGTGCACAAAAAAATAAAATAATCTACGGATTCGTCTTCAGTGACGTCAAATGTCTCCGAGCATAGCTTATGAATAAAAAATTCTGAAAATTACGAGATTTGACCTTCGCACCTCCACGTTTTCGTACACCCACGTGCACAAATTAAAATAAAAATAGATCCGCGGATTCGTCATCAACGAAGTGAAATGTGTCCAAGTATCGATTATGAATAAAAAATTCTGAAAATTACGCGATTCGACTTTCGCGCCTCCACTCTTTCGTACACCCAGGCGCACAAAAAAACATAAAAAATAATCTACGGGTCGTCTTCAGTGACGTCAAATGTCTGCGAGCATCGCTTATGAATAAAAAATTCTGAAAATTACGAGATTTGACCTTCGCACGTCCACTCTTTCGTACACCCACGCACAAAAGAAAAATAAAAAAAAATCCGCGAATCGTCATCAGTGATCTCAAATGTCTCCAAGCATCGCTTATGAATTAAAAATTTTGTAAATTACGAGTTATGATTTTTGCGCCTCCACCCTTTCGTACACCCACGCGCACAAAAAAAAAATCTATGGATTGGTCTTCAGTGACGTCAAATATGTCCGAGTACCGATAAAGAATAAAAAATTCTGAAAATTACGCGATTCGACGTTCGCGCCTCCACTCATTCGTACACCCATTCACAAAAGAAAAATAAAAAAAAATCCGCGGATTCGTCATCAGCGCACTCAAATATGCCCGAGTGCCGATTATGAATAAAAAATTCTGAAAATTACGAGATTTGACTTTTGCGCCTCCAGTCTTTCATACACCCACGCGCATAAAAAATAATAAAAAATAATCTATAAAAAATGTCTCCGAGTACTAATTATAAATAAAAAAATTCTGAAAATTACGAGATTTGACTTTTGCTCCTCCACCCTTTCATACACTCACGCGCATAAAAAACAATGAAAATTAAAAAAAAATGTTTTATTTACCCCTTCACATAATTATTAACAAATGTAGTTAACTGTAGGGAAAAGATATTAACTATCAACGGTGACTGAAGAAAAAAAAGTCTGAATGATGCTCGTTAATATAATAGAGGGAGGATATATATATATATATATATATTTCAATTAAATGTTGTTTGATAGTGAGTGTTGAATACTTCGTTTTTTAGCACGTGTCACATTTTCGCAATATTTCGGAAATTTTCTTTCTTAAATTTTGTCTGAAAAAATGCTCTGAGACCATCTTGTAGATTTTTCGCGCTCCCACGTGACCATAAACCGTATGTATTTCGATCGTAAAGCCCTCAAGAATCCCTTCAGGTAATATAATTCTAGGGCGATCTAACATATTTTTACATAATAGCCCGTCTCGTATACTATACTGTTTCTTGACCTTATAGTTATTTGATTTGATTTCCTTCAGAATCTTGGATGTAAAGCCGTCACTTTTTTGTGATTTTTCCAGGTTTTTATACATGCTTATAAGCTCGCGACTTGTTTTTTTAGTCATAATAGCGGCGATAACGATCTAGGATTTATTTTCCGCGCGCGTCGGCGCGAACACGTACACCTGGCTTGAATAATCCGCGACCGTATTCTTATCACCTGGAAGGTGTTCTGGACATAGATTAAAATCTTGGATAGCAAGATTCCACCTCTGTAGTCTGGCGTGATAACCTCTTATTAGAGCCGAGCGACTAGTCTTATCGCCGAACGGAACGACATTATAATCATAATCATGACTGTCGCATGGTATTTCCTATACCATTCCGCGAGCTTGATTTGACAATAACTCCACGTGAAATTTTAAGTGCTCGTTATCGGTTTACCGGCGCATCTTTGCAGGACTTCTTCTATTCCCAGCGGTCCTTCATAATCATCGACTAATTGCGCATTAATTTTCGAGCGTTTAAACATAGTCGGACCGACCCCTCTTTCTTTTTTACTATTGCGACCGAATTTATGTAAGGGCTATTAGATTCGTCTTATCTTTCGTCCAGACACTTTAACTCCTCGAACACGGCTTTTTCCCAGTCGCGATTTTTTTTGTCCGTTATCTAGTGCAGTTTCCGGCGCCGTGGTCTCTATATCGGCTAGGTATGCCCCTGACAATCTCTTATTTCTCGGCAATTTTCCAGCGGTTTATTTTCGAACGCACGATAAATTCAACCCGTCCCGCGCGCCTTATAAACGCCGAATAATGAAACAGCTAATACTCTGATAAGTATACCTTAGCATAGCAAAGTGTTATTCTTATACTTTTTATGGATTTACCACCTGATTTTAACATTTAATTTTTCGTTATTGTTAAATTTTGAATTTGTAATGTTAACTCACTTTCGAGTTTTCGGAATTTGACAATGATGGAACCTGTTAAAGCCCCCAAGTGAGCACGTACTTTATCTGTTTTCACAGTTAAACTATTAACCACGTCTATTGTGTCACTTAGGGACTTCCACAGGCTCATCACGTCTCGTTGCTGGTGCACAATTATTTGCTTTAGTGCGTATTTTCAAATTATAACAGCAATACATCGTCGACGAGACTCGATACGGTGTCCCAGCGATCCTTGTCCAAACCGATTAACTCAACAATACGGCCTTGCAAGGCATTAATCCGCGCGTGGATCGTCCCTCTCCGAACGAACCGTCCATTTTCGGTATCATTCCTTTTTATGGTTTATTAATACTTGTTTTGATCGTCAGTTTTTTCAAGTCTCTGTTTACGGGCGCCAAATGTTATTGTACAGGTTGGTTTCTCTGCGTTTGCTGAATTTATTAAGAAATATTAAGAAAACGAAGTTCACGTGTAGATCCGAAAAGTGACTGACGCTCTCTACAAATGCCAATAAACCATAAAAAAGCGTTTTTATGTGATCAATGTTATCCCTCCCATATGCTATTCTCCCAAGTCTTATAGCCTCGCCGAATAAGGCTGAGTCAAAGATCTGTAACCCTATGCTCACTTAAATCGACTAGGCCGACGCAATGTAGCTTTTGGGGTGCAAGTGATGATTTTACCTGCTTCTTATAAACAATACTAAATTTCTTTCGATCTTTTAAATATAATTAAAAAGTGAAAACATTACACATATTCTAAAAATATTTCCTACTAATATTTTTGAAAATTAAAGTATTTTTGATGTACGGTTTAATCAATTCTGTAATCTATATTCTGTATATTTACATTGCGGAACGCGCCCTGGAACTCATTTTCAAGAGACCAAGGTGGAATGCACACCTTACCCGCAGACAGTGTACACGAATACATCAAATGACCCGGAGATCAGATTCTAAACTTAATTTTTCGTAGGGCGTAACACCTGAACCTATTTTTCGAGACCCCAGGTGGTATACGTGCCTTACTCAAAGAGGATGTCAACGTATCATCAGAAACCTCGAAGAGCAGAAGCCTGATTTGATTTTCTTCGGAGCACATTATTTATTCTCTTGCGCGAATTCTGGACCTCATCTCCAAGAGCTCCAAGTGATCTAGGCACTGTACTCGAGTACATTATGCACGTAGACATCAAACGCTTCAGAGCGCACAATCTAGACTTGACTTTTTATAGTGCGTGACACCTGGGCCCCTTCTCCAAGAGCCCCAGATTGTATACACGCCTTACTCGAAGAGAATGTCTTACATGAAGACATCAAAAGCCACGAAACGCACAAGCTAGACATGATTTTCTTTGGTGGATATGATTTGTTCGCGTGCGTGACACCTGGACATCATCTCCGAGAGCTACGGGTGACCTAGATATTGTACTCAAGTACAGTATGCACGTAGACATCAAAAGCCTTGGAGCGCACAAGCTATAGACTTGATTCTTTGTAGCATCATTACAATGTGCACGTAGACATTAACAGACTCGCAGCATACAATCTAGACTTGATTTTTGGTAGGGCATAATACCTGGGTCTCTTCTCCGAGAGAGCTGGGTGACCTAGGCACTGTACTTAAGTACAATATGCATGTAGATATTAAATGTCGCATCGGGCAGCACCTAGACCTAATTTTCCTTCATTTATCTATCAGATTATAAAATTTGATAATTACATTTTTAAATATACGCGCGCTTTCTAAATCTAATCTACGGTAATCTTTGGCAGAAGTACCGGTTTCTCGCGGTCAAAGCAGAACAACGCATGAAAATCGCGCGGGAGACTTACATGCAGAATAAGATTTTTGAAGCCCTAGAAAATAAGAAGGATATTTCGAAAGAACTAAAGGGCTTGGGGCTCCTGCCAAGGGCACGGGGAGGGGGGTTGCATGGCTTCTCGCCGGGTGAGCTGAACTCGCACTTTGCGGGGGTATCGGTCTCCCAGAGTGAAGGTGACGTTGATTTGGGTAGCATCCTGGACTCGGCCAGTGACGACGGCTTTGTTTTCAAAGACGTTACAGTGACGGACGTAGTCCTGGCTGTTGCTCATTTCTCGTCGCAGGCTAGGGGTGAGGACGGTATTCCCCAAAGCGTTGTAGCTAAGGCTCTCCCGTATATAAGTCATCATATAGCGAGGGTCTTCAACTCCTCTTTGTCTGGTGGTGTCTTCCCAGGGACTTGGAGGGGGGCTCACTTGGTGCCTCTAAAAAAGGTTTCAGTGCCATCTATTTTATCAGATTTTCGCCCAATAGCACTATTGAGCTTTCTCTCCAAGGTGCTGGAGAAGATAGTACACAACCAGATTACCGATTTCTTAAGATCCAAAAATATCTTGGATCCTCTGCAAACCGGTTTTAGACAGCATCACAGCACCCAGACAGCTCTACTAAAACTAACCGAGGACATACGAACTGGGATTAACGACAATAAGAAACTAATGACTATACTGCTACTGTTCGACTTTTTTAAGGCGTTTGACACTTTATCACCATCTAAATTACTTCGTAAGCTGATACGCATGGGTTTTTCCAGGAGTGTTCTTCTGTGGATCAAATCATACATTTTGGTCGCAGGCAAAAAGTCATAACTGACAACAACGGGGAATCTGATTGGCTAACCACCAATCTAGGTGTGCCACAGGGTTCGGTCCTGGGGCCCTTGCTATTCAGTCTTTATATCAATGACTTACAAGACGTACTGACTGGTGGTGATGTTAAACACTTGCTATACGCGGACGACTTGCAAACTTACACTCAAGTGACATGGCGAGATCTTCATGTGGGTATCAGATGCATGTCGGCTGTTGCGCGGGCAGTGTCGGAGTGGGCCGAAGCATCCGGACTGCGACTCAATGTCGGCAAAACAAAAGCGATCATTTTCGGCTCCGAGCACAACATCAATCGGTTGCAGGATCTTGGTTTGCCCGGCATTGGATTTCAGGAAGGTGTACATGTGCCTTTCTCTGACTCGGTCACAAACCTTGGTGTTGTCATGGACTCTAAACTCACGTGGAAACTGCAGGTTGATGCAGTTGGAAAAAAGGTAAATCGTGCTCTTTACAGCCTACGATTTTTTAGTTTATGCACAACTCAGGCGTTGAGAAAGCAGCTTGCATGCGCGCTGGTAGTGCCACATTTAGATTATTGTTCCGTGGTTCACCTTGATGTGTCTGATGAGCTCGAGACGAAGTTGCAACGACTTCAAAATTCATGTGTGAGATACATATGTGGTGTTAGAAGGGATGAGCACATCACTCCTCACAGGAAATATCTTGGCTGACTTACAGTAAAGGAAAGAAGAGCGTACTTTGCGGGGTTATTATTGTATAGGGCAATAAATATGGGACAACCTCCGTACCTTGCGGCTCTCTTTGGTAAAAACACAACTAGGACTTCCAGTAGGAGCGGTGTGACAGAGCTCTCGGTTCCGGGATCGCGGACTGATAAGGGTCTCTATTCGTTTAGAGCCCAGGCCTCGCGATTCTGGAACTCCCTCCCCTGCAGTGTGAGGTATCTGCCGGTGATTAAGTTGACATTTTTTCATGATGACGGAGAATTCATATACATGGGTAGTTATTTATTTATTTATTGACTTATTTATTTGTTTATTTATTTATTTATTTATTTATTTATTTATTTATTTATTTATTTATTTATTTATTTATTTATTTATTTATTTATTTATTTATTTATTTATTTATTTATTTATTTATTTATTTATTTATTTATTTATTTATTTATTTATTTATTTATTTATTTATTTATTTATTTATTTATTTATTTATTTATTTATTTATTTATTTATTTATTTATTTATTTATTTATTTATTCTATCTTTTTATTTTTTTTATTTTAATTTATCCGTTCTCTCGTGTTTTGTATTCTTAGTCGTGAAATATGTTGTAATGTACAAAATATAAAGAGTATTTTTTCGTAAAGAGTAAATTTATCTGCCTGTGTGATGAATGTATGTATCGGCTGAATTGTAATTGTTTTTAAATTATGACGTGATGGATGTACGTGTATGCAAGAATGAGTAAACTTTCAGAAATTGTTATGGAACTGTGATATAAACAAACTGTGATATTAGATAATGACAAATTTGTGCAACAATTTTTTATATTTATACACTGACGAACTGTGATAGTGATCAAAGACTTAATGTAATGACAAAATAACAATTTTTATGTAATGTATTTTTGCCAAAATTGACAAATAAATCGTATATCTATCTATCTATCTATCTAATCAAACGTCAAATAAGAGTTAACACAGCTCGAGCGTTTTTTCTAGATAGGATATTTCGTTTGTTTAAAAAATACAAAGACCACTGCCAATTCATTGACACTTGGCTTCCTCAAACTTTATAAATTGTTCCAATATGAAATTATTTATTTTATTTAATACTGTGATGAAAAATAAAAATGATAAGTCTGTTGCATTTTAATATGTCGAGATATATGTATATATTTAAATTTTGTAATTTAAATTTATGTAAAGTATACCATAGATTATGAAAATGTATCGTTGTTTAAAATATTTTTTAATATATAAGAGTATGTATTCCAGATAATTATTTAAAATAGGCTATTGAAACTCACTTTAACTGTGAACCCTAATTTTATCTCTATTAAAAAGTATTCCTTACAAATAGAATTGAAAAATAAAACATAAAAAATATATCTATTAACTATAAAATGCTCCACAGTCATCTCTTATATTGAAACAATTAAATAAATTTTGTTTACAAGTTATTGGTGTAAACACATATTTTTGTGATAACAACAGGAGATTTTCAAAAATTACAGACCTATTAGTCATAATCGATTTTAAATAATTTAAGAAAATTTTTAACTATGAATGAATAAAAGTTAATATTTTTCACTATGTTTAAACTCAATTTATGGTCTGAAATAAATAAAACATTTTTTGAACCTATGCAAAAGTATAGCATATCATGAAAAAATATTTAAATTGTGTAAAAACTTAAAAAGTTTTTGCACATCAAGTTACATTTTTTGCAATTGTCATTAGTAAATTGTGATACCGTATAATTGTTGATTAAATGTATTTATGAATATAATGCATACTACTTTTACAAATAATATTTTTTCGTATTTTGTAACTTTATTCGATTTTATGAACAACGAATTTATTCATTAATTACAAAAAATCATAAAAATGTAAAAGCGGCATAAAACAAAAACGAATCGATGATTCTTAATTTTCTTTTTATTTCAGACATTATCAAAAAATAAGAAAGTGCTCTGAATGGCCAAAAAATACCGCATATTACTCAAGATAAAAGCGATTAATGTTGTTTAAAACATGAATATCATAAAAATGATAAAACCATTTCTCTTTTCACTTGTTCCCGGTAACTCAACGGTATGGGGTACGCTTTTACAAAGAATGGTGTATCATCTCTTAGCAAAACTTCGTGCTCGTAGGTCGTTAATAGACCCGATCTTTTTTTTAAACTTCCTTGTATTCTATTATTAAAGCTTTTAATTTTTCTCTTTGTAAATCTGTGAGATTTGACAATAACTTTTTCTTTCTTCAACTAAAAACGAGTCCGAAAACTCGAAATGATTTCCCACGTTATAAATCAAAGAGGAATAGATCAATCTTAAAAGTTCTTCTTGATTTCATATCTTCATAAAAAAACGTAAAAATTGAGCTTTGGTTGGTCAAACACCACAACGTAATACGCCAGAAATCTATGATCAAAAATTTGTTGAAAAAGAAAATAACATAAAAAATGAAAAATCATTATAAAACAAAAACGATTTGAGAATCTTGAAAATTCATTTTGATTTAAAATCTTCATTAAAAGACAAATAAAATAACCGTTCATTGGTAAAAACATTCACGCCTTGTAGCGGTAGTCGTGCGTACTACTGCGTCCGATTGAGTATTCATGTTCATCATTCGACGCAATAAAGAAAAAAAAGTCATTCAGGATTGTAAAGTAAGAAAATATTTACTTTCGAGCGAGTCATCAGACAAAGCCACCCCTCCCGCGCCAGGTATATAGATTTCTATATTTATATATGTATATATTTATGTTTGATATATAAAATATCAAATATCAAATATATATTGCATAAATATGTTCCAACGATTAAAACACACGCCTTTTCTATATCGCAAAACCTGATGCTATCAGAAATATATAAAATGTGAATATCTTTGAAATAGGAGCAGCTAGGATTTCAAATCCAACGAATTTTTCATCTATAATCATCACCAAATACAACCCCGCTTTCCTTTTTTGTCTACATTTTCATGCAACCTATTGTTGCTTCCTGCCCACCATGTGTATAATAAATGGATGGAAACACCCTATCCAAAGTTTCGGGTAGTAAACAATAGGAAATTTTATGCTCCTTAAAATACTTGTTCAGTAGGTCAATGATATTATTTCTATCGTACGAAGAAACACGAAGAACTAAAACCAAAAAATCGAAAAACCGCTAATAATCAAAAACTAATCTGAAAATCTAGATAATTATTATTATGCTCCTTTAAAAAAAATGATCACTGGAACATTAAATTTTACCGTGGATTACTCGCGATATGAATGTATACACACACACGCACGCACGCACGCACGCACAAACGCACGCACACACACAGACACGCACATACACGCACACACATATCCATACGGACATTTTCTAAAAGTAGTATATTTCGATTCCTTATGTTTCGAAACATATTTCTACATGTTTTTAGAAAAACTTTTTTTTACTATAACAAAGTTTCCTCTTTCAGGAAGCAAAAAGTAATTAAATTGAAATTTTTTATAAACTTATGTTTCTGAAATGAATGAATTTTCATCTTTCAGACATGCTGAACATTATTTCGAGTTATAATATATTTTTAAAATGCCAATACTTAAACGCTTATGTTTAACAAGTTAATTTTAGCAGTAATTAATTTAAGGCGTATTTCAATTAGAAATTTTTTAAAGTCGATTTTTAAAAAAGCTGTTAGCAGCGGTTTCTATGTTTTCTTATCCAATCCAATTTGTAAGAAATAATATTTAATTGAGTTACAATTTGAGTTCACACTTAAAATGAGTTTCAATAAATAATTTTGAATAACTAACTCGAATTATTATACTTAATGAACATTTTTAAGATTTTCTTAGTTATATGTTATCATCTTATCTTAAATTTATTCGTAAAAATAGTATGCATTATATACATAAAAAAATATTTTCATCATCATTATTGATTCATAATCTATGTTATGCTTTTGCATAAGTTTAAATTACAAAATTTAAATATATACACATATCTCGACATATTAAAAATCAATAGACTCGTTATTTTTATTTTCACCACAGTATTAAATAGAATAAATAATTTCATATTGGAACAATTTATAAAGTTTGAGGAAGCTAAATGCCAATGAATTAACAGCTGTTTTTTATTTTTACTATAAGAGATTTTATGATGTTCCTTTTTCTGGGGTCAAGCCCGAGTGGAAATGTTGAAGAGGAACATAAATATTTCATTATAATTAAAAAGCATCGTTATTGATCCTTAGGAGTTAGTTTATTTATTTGTCAACAAATCGTTTGAAATGATGACGAATAAATAAACTGTGTCATGGAGATAAATTAAATCAACTTCTTATTCTGACTACATTCAATGCTGGTAATAAATTCCCTTCTTCTGAATAAATATTTTATACTTAACCAATTCTTTTTTAACTTTGGCAATTAATATTCTATTAGCATTTACCTACAACACTATGACTGTTTATCTGTTATATTTGGTATTTCCTCTGATATGTGAAATTATACATTTTAGCTTACGTGGTACACGATTTTGGACGAAACTTTTGACGGATCGTCTTAAAGCTTTCAGGAAACCTTTGCAAAATGATTCTTTTTGTCATACACGCACGATTTTCAGGTTTATTCGTGCCTCTAAAGCGGGCGCAAAGCTACTGTTTTCCGACCGGCGAGCAAAAGAAAATTTGTTGCCCGCTCAAAACAAAAGAATTTTGTCCTGCAGGCGAAAAGCGCTTACTTCTCGCCCTCTACTTAGAAAATCGATATTTTGTATATAAAAATGTACGTGCGTCCGTGAGTGCGTTTATGCGTGGAGTACGTGTGTAAAAAATTTTCAAAAATCTGAAAACTTTTGAAAATTGTTAAAAATTGTTAGAAATTGTTCGAAATTGTTGAAAAATGTTTAAAATTTTTGAAGTTTAAGAAAATTTGGAAAATTATTAAAAAATTTGAAAATTTTAAAAATTATTGAAAATTTTAAAAATTATTGAAAATTTTAGAAATTATTGAAAATTTTGAAAATTATTGAAAATTTTTAAAATAACTAAACATTTTTAAAATTATTAAAAATTTTGAAAATTATTAAAAATTTTGAAAATTATTAAAAATTTTGAAAATTATTAAAAATTTTGAAAATTATTAAAAATTTTGAAAATTATTAAAAATTTTGAAAATTATCAAAAATTTTGAAAATTATCAAAAATTTTGAAAATTATCAAAAATTTTGAAAATTATTAAAAATTTTGAAAATTATCAAAAATTTTGAAAATTATCAAAAATTTTGAAAATTATCAAAAATTTTGAAAATTATCAAAAATTTTGAAAATTATCAAAAATTTTGAAAATTATTAAAAATTTTGAAAATTATTAAAAATTTTGAAAATTATCAAAAATTTTGAAAATTATTAAAAATTTTGAAAATTATTAAAAATTCTGAAAATTATTAAAAATTTTAAAAATTATTAAAAATTTTGAAAATTATTAAAAATTGTGAAAATTATTGAAAAAGATTGAAAATGTTAAAAGTTATTAAATATTTTAATAATTATAGAAAATTTTGAAAATTATTGAAAATTTAAAAAATGATTGAAAGTTTTTAAAATTATTGAAAATTTTGAAAATTATTGACAAGTTTGAAAATTATTGAAAATTCTCAAATTATTGAAAATTTTGGAAAAAAATTTATTGATATTTTATTTTGGTTTTATAAATATATGTTTACACCGATTCGAATTATAGCTACAATTACACCCGCTTTTGCGGTATAAAAAAACGCTAAATCGAGACATATATGAAAAAAAGTACGGTGTGTACCTTGGTTAAAAAGTCTTTTTTACCCTTGTGTGATCGCAGTACTCGTATTTAGCTCGCAATACGCACTCGCCTTCGGCTTGGGTTTATTCGTTTCGACTCGTACTAGACTGGGCAACAATAAGGCTAATTTTCACCCTAGGTATACAATTTACTATTTAGAGATGTGAGGTGCACAATTAAAAGTAATAACTTTACATCAAAATTTGAGTAAGTTTTAGTAAAACTTGAAAAAACTAATAATGTTTTTACTAATTTTACAAATCTTATCGATCCGTTGTGTATTCAAAATCAATTTTCTTTATACTGTCCTCCACTGAATTTATTTATAAAGGTTTTCTAAAAATTTCAAGTAGTTTCCTCAATAAGTGCTATTCGAAAAAATTTACAGTTGCCTAGGTTAAAAATAAGTTCAGTTAACTTTAAATATTAATAATCTTTTTTAAGTTCAACACTGGATTACCCTTTCACGAGAGTCTATTATCAGAGATATTACCAAATAATTGCATTTGTTACCAGTATTATAAATTATCAATAATATTCCACAATCTACATGAACAATGAGTTATATGACTATAATTTAATTTTTGTTCTAGGGACCATCAGATTGACCATGCCTCTAGAGTATTTGTAACCACTGATCTAATCGGACAAACATATTTATGTTATTTGATGCAAAATCAGTATCGTTTATGTTTAGTTAGACTAGAAAAATCAAACGAACCTGATCAAATTATTTTGGGTATGGTAACTACAATAGCAGCGAAAGATGCCATTAGTTTACCGGTAAATTTAATTTTTAAGCATTTAAATTTTTTTTTCCTTTATGTATTTATATACGGGACGAGCTTCATATTTTATATAAATAATTTTGTGTATGCATTCCATTGCTATGCAGTACCAGGTATTGCCAAATAATATTAATATTAATATTTATGTTGATACTGCTTTGATTTTGTGCATGAATTGAACTACATTAATTAAAATTCATCAAACTTGTATACACTAGGGTCTTATCAATGCTTACCATTTTTGCTTTCTTCTTTTAAAAAGAGCAATTAAAGATGGGAAGGATATGCTGTATAAATATAATTCGAACTGCTTAAAATTTTAATAAGTTTTGCTGTGTGATGTGACACCAGAGCAGAGCAATCAATTTATTTAAATTGTTATTAAAGGAGGGGGTTATTACTGTTTGTTTGAGGGAATGAGGAGAAAAAATATCACGACCGAGAAAAACACGGATACTCACACATACACAGCTAACTGCCCCAGCTGACCGGTTCAACTGATGCGACTTGGCCAGTAGCGAGCAGCAGAGAAGTTCCGCATACATACACACACACATACTCTTGCACCCACTAGGACGATGAGCTGCTCTGTGCATAATACAGTGATCACTGTACATGTCAGCTACACTCGTCTACCTCTACACGCCTCAACTCCGGCCAACACAGGCGCACGACGGGTTGTAGCTGAGCAGGGGCACCGGCCTACTGGTAGCATGAGTACTTTGAAGAACTCAATTATCGACAGGGCCAACAACAGTACAACTGACTACGCTGATCTCACCACAGAAGAAAACAGAATTAGGTTAGATAAGATTCGTGATTGCACCAGCAATATCTCAGTAATTGCAACTAAAGTAGGAACTGTAATGTCTGAGGTAAACTCCATGACATCCAAGCTTACTGAAGATCTAGACATGGTAAAAGCAATCCTGCCTTCTCTCCGAGGCAGAGGAAAAAGCAGAACAGGCTGATAGGTTCTATCTTGAAAATAGAATTTTTTAAGCATTAAATGATAAAAAAGATATTTGGATGGAGTTGCGAGCCCTCGGGTTGCTGCCTGCTAAGATAGAGGATTTTCCCGGCTTTACTCCGCAGCAGCTCAACTCTCACTTTGCTGGGGTTTCGATTTCTCAAGATGAGTGTGAGAGGGAGATGGATGACATCATACCCTCGACCTCGAAGGAGGACCTTAGTTTTAAAGAGATCTCCTCCGTAAACGTTGCTCTTGCTGTCCGTCATTTCTCTTTGCAAGCATTGGGCGAGGACGGAATCCCGCAAAGAGTAGTAGCTAGGACTCTTCCAGCCATAGGCATACATCTTGTAAAGGTTTTTAATGCATCCCTTTCACGTGGTATCTTCCTAGGGACATGGACGAAGGATCATTTAGTGCCACTAAAGACAACAACAGTTCCTTCATCCGTTACGGACTTTCGTCCGCTAGCCCTCTTGAGCTTTCTTTCCAAGGTCCTCGAGAAGATTGTGCACATTCAAATCACTGAGTATTTAACACCCAAAAAAGTCCTCGATCCTCTCCAGACTGGCTTTCGACAGTACCACAGCACTCAGGCAGCTCTATTTAAACTAATTGAGGACATACGATGTGGTACGATGACATTAAGGATGAAAATAAGAGAAAAATTAAGAAGCTAATAACCATTCTTTTATTATTTGATTTTAGCAAGGTCTTCGATACCATCTCACCAACAAAACTGCTCCGTAAACTGAATAGAATGGGTTTCTCTAGGAGTGTGGTCCTGTGGATTAAATCTTACATAACGGGTCGGGAACAAAAAGTTATTACCAAATCACTTGGTCAATCAGATTGGCTCACAACCAATCTTGGAGTTCCACAGGGCTCAGTCTTGGGGCCCCTTCTTTTCAGTCTCTACATTAATGTCTGACATAGCATTAACTTCCTAGGTGATATGCAGCTTGCAGGTACTGAGGTAGAAAACGGCGTATTCGTACCATTTGTTGACATGGTCACGAACCTCGGTGTTGTTATGGATTCGAAACTGACATGGAAACATCAAGAAGAACACATCACTAACCGTGTTAATCGCGCTCTTTATGGCTTAAAATTTTTTAGATTCTGCCCTACCGAGGTTCTGCGTAAGCAACTTGGAGGTGCACTGATCGTCCCCCGTTTTGATTACTGCACGGTCGTTTATCTTGATTTGTCCGGAGAACTGCAGACCAAACTACAGCGACTGCAGAATTCATGTGTGAGATATATTTGTGGCGTCAGAAGGGACGAACACATTACCCCTTTCAGAATGAAACTGGACTAGTTAAATGTAAAAGAACGTAGAACATACTTTGCAGCATTACTGCTTTATAAAGTCATAAGGATAGGGCAACCATCATATCTTAATGAGCTGTTTGAAGAAAACCAGGCCAGAACATGCAGTAGAGGTGAAGTAAAAGATATCTCAGTTCCAGGGTCGCGCACCGACGTCGGCCATTACTCTTTTAAAGCTGGCGGTGCGCGCCTTTGGATTACTATCCCCGAAGTATTAAGGGGTTATATCCCCCAATTTTTTTTGTTTTTTTCCATTTTTTTTTATTAGCTTAAATTTTGCCAAAACAATCCTAGAATCAAAATCTACAACGCCCAAGTACCGATTTAAACTCAAAATTTTTTTAAATCAATTTTTTCCAAACAGCTTTGATGCTCCAAAATCACAATTTTCGCTTATTTTAGAGATGCTTGCTTTTTTGAATTTCGCGGCTTTGGAAATTAGTAGAAGTTACCTACGATCGATATCGTGTTTTAAATTTGAATTATAGAGGTCGCTACATGACATTACGACGGTTGCAGCGTCTTTACAGCACGTGTTTACTCACACTTGCCCTGTGTTTAGTCGATCAGCCGTTCTCGTTGTTTGCGTTATTATTTTGAGTTTACTCTTAACTTTACTTTTTAACTGTGAATTATATTTACAAGTACTTAATTATGAGTGAAAAGGTGTACAATGGCCGCAAAGGCAGTAAAACAAGAAGTACAAGTACAAAACGGAGTAAAATTAGTAATCGACGCCCGCCTAACCGCCATTCGTTCGAAGGCAATTCGGAGCACGTTAGTACCTCGGCTAAGAAATTGAAAACTACTGATTTAGACCGTGACCGCGATGTTGATAATAATTTCGGCTACTGTTTCATCAATTTTTTCGCTGTATTTACTGCTCTTTCTGAATTAGTAGTATGCAAAAAATGTAATGGTGACGAGCGGTTTTTAGAGTCAAACAAGCATGGAGTAGGCTTCAAAATTATTGTGTCTTGTTCGAACTGTGGTGATGTTGATATTAACAGCTGTCCTGTAATAAATGGTCGTGCTTATGAGATCAACTGCCGTATTATTTTAGCTATGCGCATCATAGGCATAGGCATCAACGGTATAAAAAAGTTCTGCTCTATGATGGATCTTGCAAAGCCTGTTTTTCAAACAACTTACAGTAAGATCATATCTAATATCGCCACTGCTACTTCATCTGTTCGAATTATATCTATGAAAAAATCAGCGATTAAAGAAAAAGAAATTTCTATCGAACGAGGTAAAAAAGAAGGTCTCACGGTGTCAGGCGATGGATCTTGGCGAAAGAGAGGGTTTACGTCTTTGTTCGGATTGGTGACTTTGATTGGTTGGTACACTGGCAAGGTATTGGATGTGTGTGTAAAATCTAAGTACTGTAAAGTGTGTGAATATTTGCAAAAAAAAACACAAACAGAACTGTGATGCCAACCATGAAGGTAGTGCCGGGAAAATGGAGATCGACGCAGTTATAGAAATGTTCAAACGCTCAGAAAAACTTCATAATATCAAATATTTTAAATATATCGGCGACGGCGATTCAAAAACATATAAAGGTATAGTCGACTCAAAACCTTATAAAGATTTCATCGTCGAAAAAAAAGAATGTGTCGGACGCGTTCAGAAGCGCATGGGAACGCGTCTGCGCAATTTGAAAAAAACAACGAAAGGTCTTGGCGGCCGAGGAAAGTTGATCGGAAAGTTAATTGATGAACTTTGTATTTCTTACGGACTTGCTATTAGGAGAAACTACGATTCAGTCGAAAAAATGCGGAATGAAATTTGGGCAACGTTACTTCATAAAATGTCCACGAAGGAGAATACACAGCACGAGAAGTGTCCCGTCGGAGTAGACTCTTGGTGTTCTTGGCAGCGCAGTACAGCGCTTGGTACACTTGCAACGTACGAGCACAAGAGTCCACTGCATGAAGATGTTTTTAACGCAATAAAACCCATTTATAATGAACTCAGCTCCGACAACCTTCTGTCACGCTACTTGGGTGCGTATACTCAGAACAATAACGAGTCGTTTAATGCTGTAGTGTGGTCAATTGCTCCGAAGACGGTGTCAAGCGTTAAGACTATAGTTGACATTGCGACTAACGTAGCCGTTATTATCTTCAATGACAGCTTCTCGGGTCTGTTTGCCGTTTACGATGCTCTTGGGTTGACTGTTGGACCAAACATGTACGAGTTTTGCGTGGAAACGGACGCCAATCGCGTCAAAACCGCTGAGCATCGTATGTCCGATATCGCGAAAGAGGGCAGGCGCAGCATTACATCAGGCAAAAAAAAAGAAGAAGAGGAAATGAAGGCCCTGGAAGGACAATTATATGGTGCAGCAGACTGAAGGTAAAAAAATTATTATGGACTATATTTTTGCGATTCTTAAGATTTATAGCATTTTGAAACTTCAAACGCGTTTTTCTCGAAACCATGTTTTCAAAATCGGCAAGCAGTAGAACTCAAAAGTTTACATCCAATTGACTTAAAATTTTAACAGTAGCTTCATTGTTTGAATATCTAGTGAAGTACACACGATTTTAGCGATTAATTAACAAGAAAAAAGTTATAAACAATTTAAGTCGATTTTTTTCGTCAAAAACAAGATTTTTTGTTAAAACAATCGCCATTTCGCGAAAAAAAATTCTAAAAATATAATCATGTGTACTTCACTAGCAAAACTATATGTATATAATCAATTTGTTTACGAAATTTGTTTATAAAATTTGTTTAAAGAATATATTATTTTTTTATAAATTTTTAAAAATATGTTATATTTTATTATTTTACCCCTTTAGGTACTGTAAAACAATATAACAAAGAAGCCAAATCATTGTTGTAACATATTTTCTAAGTAATGCTACAAACATTTCGTTTATTCTTATATGATATTTGTGGAAAAGATATGCTCTAGAGGTAAAAGAATCGCTGTAATACTGAAATCTCGTAATAAACAGCGGTTTCGGTCGCCATCTATATTATTATCCCATATTACGTTTTTTTTTATATACTTCAGGTGCTATATTTGGAGCACCATGATGTGTTTCTAAAAGTGCCATACGGCTTTCGAGAGTGTATTTGTATAGAGCACCTCGGTGTGCTATTTGAGGCAAATCATCTGTATATAATGAGGAAGCTTGATTCCTTCACCTAAAAAGGACCATTTAAATAATTTGGCATATTTTTTGAGGATAGGGACAAATGATGACAAGTTAAAGTTAAACGGACATTAGTCGTTATTCCTCAATCTAAACATTGCTATCTTAGTGATTTTGGTGTATTTTTTTAGGTTAGGGACGAATAGAACTAGATGGGATATAACCGACATCGAATTGGGATTCAGTGACACCGAATACATATAAATATGGTAGTCAGGCTTCATTTCTCAAACTAAGAAACTGTAAACTTAACAATTTTTGGTTATTTTTGAGGTTAGGAACAAATAGTGACCAGTTTTTTTAAGGAGAGTCATTGCACTGTGCAAAGTTGATAGCGCGAATTAAGTTTACACAATTTATGAACCACTGCACTCACGCGAGTAGATTCGACTGTGGAGGACCAATAAATGTTTTCGCGTTTTATTATTAATTGGAAATTAGCTTGAATTTACTTTAATAATATCAAAAAGCTGGCAAAACTTGCGTGAGATCACAATAATAAAAGGGTATTAAACACGCGGCTAAGGAGCGGATGTGGTTCGGAAAGTAAAAGGAGTAGGTCGAGTTCTTATTTTTAATGCGCTCTTCTCCAATTAATATTGAAAAGTGGTGGCATAGATCATATAAATGTTAAAAGCTTGCAATTATTATCGAACCTCATTGTAGAATCAAGTTAAAATGACAAACCACGTTTTAAAGTTTCAAATTTCACACAACTACGCAATTTGTAAAATATAAACTGTAAATATTTTGTTTTATTTAATAAGTATTCTATATAATTTTTCCACATCATATGGTAATAAAAAATTGTACCTAAATATTTGCAGTACTCAAATCTTTTTAAACATTTCCATTCTATTTTTACTGACATTTGTTCTGGAATACTGTCAGTATAGTTTCCAAATGTCATGTAGATGGTTTTTTCTACGTTTAAACTTAATTTATTCAGAGCGAGTCAGTTAGAGATTTTATTTAGAAATTTTTAGAAAGAACGCGTTCAACTCGGTCAGGTGGCCGGACATTTTAGAAGCGTTGCACGCGTTTTGAGTACTGGGGTACCTCATGCGGGTGATGTGGGACGATCTGAAGGACCGTATCCTCCGTTACGAAACAGAAGAAGGCCAACGCGAGAAATATCTCAGCGCCGGCGTGGCGCAAGTGTCGATCTTTGGCCCAGATTTTTGAAACATCCTTTACGATAGCCTGTAGAGACTCGGGTTGCCGGCGGGGGTGTACATGATAGCTTACGCCGATGATGTCGCTTTAGTCATCTGCTTAACCAGCGGATGCGCAGAATCTTGCGTTGGATGAGGGAACACAGTCTCGACTTGGCAGATGCTAAGACGGAGATCGTGCCCTTCACCGGCAAACGTATACAGACCATCTTCACTATGAAAGTGGGGAAGACAGAGGTTTTTACGAGGAGGGAGGCTACGTATATGGGACTCAAACTAGACACTAAGCATAATTCTTCCGTCACCTGGTGTATGCAGCGGACAAAGTCGCGAAAAAGACGGCACAGCTGAGCCGTCTCATGGCGAAAATGGGTGGACCGAAAGCGAGCAAGCGACGGCTCCTTATATCAATCCATCCTATTGTACAGTTCTGATATATGGGCTGATGCAATGGAGAATAAGTCATACCGGAATTGAATTCTTTTCATTCAGCGTAGAGGAGCTCTCAGAGTTACCAGCGGCTATCGTACGATCTCGGGGCCCGCAGTACTCGGTATTGCGGAAATCATCCCGATCGACCTACACGCAAAGGAGCGCAAGCGAATCTACGAACGGAAGAAAACAAAAAAGGACAGAATAACAGTCCATAGAGAGGAACGGGAACGTACCATGGAAACGTGGCAATGATCCTGGACCGTTACTTACTACAATCTTTGCATTATTATTTTGTAATATATTTCATAATTGTATAATAAAAAAAATAATAAAAACATACAATAACATACATACTAATGCATTAATGTTTAAAAAATTTAATACATAAAAAAATCATATAATTTTCGCACCTGATATTACACTTGGAAAGTAACCTGTAGGCAAAGACTGGTTTTGTAGTTATTCAAATGAAATTTAGCACTCCTCTATCTAAAGCAAAGAAAATATATTGTATATCCTTCCTGCGTTAGCCAACATGATTATGTAGTTACCCGAGTCTCACGACGAGGACGTTCTGGTAAGTTATAATTTTCGAGAGTCATATATTTTTGTAAAGTAAAAATCAATATTTTTATCAGATTTTCAGCGCATGTATTTTTGCCAATACTGCAGCCGTTTTATAAAATTTGTTTTTTATGTTGTTTTGAAAATTTTTTCAATGTCAGCGAATACATTTTTTTTCAATAAATTCTGTTAAATGTTGCAGCCGTTTATCAATATTTTTATCAAATTTTCAGCGCATGTATTTTTGTCAATACTGCAGCCGTTTTATAAAATTTATTTAAGTTGTTTTGAAAACTTTTTCAATGTCAGGAAATACATTCTTTTCAATAAATTCTTTTAAATGTTGCAGCCGTTTAATAAAATTTGTTTTTTAAGTTGTTTTGAAAATTTTTTCAATGTCTGCACATATAGTCATTTGAATGATGTAGTCGTTTATAAATACTCTTTATCAGATTTTTAGTCAAATTTACTCATTATATATAATGTTTTTGTTTACAATTTTTCTTTGTATACGATGTTCTTAGTGTATGTTTTGTGCTAATTTTTTAATTTATTATCTTTAATTTTTGCATGGATTTGTAACAAAATTTTCAGATTTTTCCTACTTTTAGTGCTTAAAAGAGCAACGTATAATCGTCCGTTACTAAAAACTGGCGTTGGCAAATACACACCAACTTGATTGTATGATCGTCCTTGTGATTTATTAATTATCATAGCGATACCTAAACCTATAGCAAATTGTTTTCGGCGCATGTTAAATGGTATTTCTTCTTTGGTTGGTGATAATGTTATTGTTAGTATTAATACTAATTTTCCTGCATTGTTTTCATTTAAAATTTCTACTTGAATTGAATATTTCATTAGCTTCTTTATGCATAATCTGGTTCCATTACAAAGACCTTTGTTTAAATTTAAGTTTCCGAGAAGAATTACAATTGCACCAACTTTTAATTGCAATTTATGCGGTGGAAGTCCATTGGGATTAAACGAATTAAGAAATTCTATAGATAACATAACATCCATATTTTCTCCATTATCATCTGCTGAATCTGTACTTAAATATTCAACAGCTTATCCTTCCATTATAGCCATTAATTTATTATTAATTTCAATTACATCATTGTTTGTTGAAGCCAATATAACGTTATCATTCAAATTTTCATTATTTATTTCTATTTCATGTCCAAAAATTTCAACAACGATGTCGTTTTCTCTTGTCATTATATCATCAGGTATTTCAAGTAATTCATTTTCTTCTTCATAAATATTTGAATGTTTTCCTTCGCCGACATCTAATAGCCATTGATTAAAATTATTTATTATCATCGGATACTCGAAATTTCCATTGAACATCATGCGTCTAAAATTTGGCCATAAATAACTATACTTAACTGAATTTTCAATAACTTCAATACGACTGACATGTCGAACCACTGGTAACGTTTGTCTAAAACCTCTTGAAACAAGCATAGTTTTACCACCGAATATTTCTTTTACATCACATAAATCTCGAAAAAGACAATCAACCGGTTCAAAAGTAAATTCTGAAGTCATAGATATTTCATCTCATATTATAATTTGCACTTCTTTTAATTTTCTACCGTTCTTCGAGTTAGATTTTATGTTGCATGTAGTACATTCTGTTATATTAAGAGGTAATTTGAATGATGTGTGTACTGTTTTTCCATTCTTCAATAACTTTTCCTCTATTCCTGTCCAAGCAATACATAGAAATGTTATATTATAGAAATTTAGATGGTCTATTAAAACATTGAGTAAATAACTTTTTCCACTTCCTCCTGGATCATCCATGAAAATAAATTTTTTTTTATTTAAATATTCTGAAACATTGTCGTAAATGTTTTTTGTTGATCTTTTAATGAATCGACTTTAATTTTCAATTCATCAAATGCATTATTTTTTTCATCAAATTTTGCTACATCATAATATTTGTCTATATGTGTTGTTATATCAGGTAAATTGAATTCATTTAAAAAATATCCGTTTATTTGTAAATTTCTTTGAATAATGTTTAATGCGATTTCACCAATAATTTTTTCAAATATTGGGTGATAAAAAAATGTTTGTATTTTTCATACAAATTTCTTGCGTTAATAGGATTGTGAATAATACAAAGAAATGCAAATAATTCACAAAGATCAGTAAGAAACTGTACTTGTATCGCTTCTTCTAAATATCTATCCCATTCTTCATCTTCATTTACTAACTGTTTAGTCGCAGCAGCTTCATAGAAAGAAGGATATACAATACCATTGACAGTACACAATTCTTGGAATGAAGTTGATCCTTTAACATATAAAATTAATAATATAATAAAATATCTTTCACGATCTGTTGGATTTACTAAATACATACTCATAATATAGGTTTATTTCATTATTTTCTTTTATTCCATGTTTTTGTTTTATTATCAAAAACATAATGCATTGGTATTTTGAAATATAAATAGTTCCCTGCTTCGGAATCGAAATATGCAGTTCAAGTTGTTTTTACAATTTTATTTATTATTTGTTCTTCTTTTCCTTCTTCAAAGTATACTTCTTGCTCATCTTCATCATGAATAGCTAATTGCATAATAGTATGTAATATTTCATGTAAAATATATTCTAATAATCTATGCATAGCTTCTGCTGGCCATAAATATCTTGTATTAAGGGGTAACACCACTCTAGGATTTTTAAAAAATCATTTTTTTTTGCTTAAACAATGCGTTAGGGTCATAAAAACAATATCCAATTGGTCCTATGGTAAAAAAAGTTCTAATAGCTTCAATTTTCGATTTTGCCGTCGCGCCTCAGAGTGTGCATTTAGAGCATATGCGGTACCGCTCCGACTTTTTGCTTTTACCTGTTCAAATATTAAATACCTGCCTTACTTACAAGGTAAAAAATCATTAGGTTACCTTTCGTGGTCACCAGGGTTCGCTGACACTAATATACATATACATATATTATATGTACACTATGTTATACGTGTATGTGTGAGTCAGTGCAGCTGCGAAGTGACACCGAGTCACACGCTCCGATTTGTTCTTGCCGTTTATCTTTTTATTTTTTATATAAGTAATCATCAAAATAAAGTTGTTTTATAGTGAATAGTGTAAAAAACCTCAAAAAGTGGAGAGAAGTCTGGACGGGGAGGTACCTCCAATGCTAAAAAACGGAGTATTTCAAACCGCGCTCCGCTACTGAAGGCAAAATCTACTGGAGTCTTATCAAACTACACGCACAAAGCACCGCTATCTCAAGAAGATTATGAAGCGATTTTTCCCGTTTATGAAGAGTTGAGCAGATGATCTTCAAAATACGAATGGAAGCTTTAACGCAATCGTATGGTCTATGGCGCCAAAATCTTCCTCCAGTGACAAACATGTACTTGATACAGCAGTATACATTGCTGTAAGTATCTACAATGATGGTCTGTCAAGTATCATGTGTCTGATGCAAAATTTGGGGATGAAAGTAGGGCCAAACTGTTACAACTTCTGCGTGGAAGCTGATGAGCGTCGCGTCAAATTTTTCGATTGATCGCTCACCGATGCTGCAAAACAGGCTCGGTTGGACTTAAACTCAATCAGGAATGAGATAGAAGAAGAGAATATCAATTTAGGTGGCCAAATGTACAGTGCAAGCATCGCACATTAAAGGTAAAACGAAATTTTTAAGAGATAAGTACTTGTAAAACTTTAAACGCGTTTTTCTCAAATCTACTTCTTTCAAACTAGGCGGAAACGCTGCTCGAAAACCGCTCGATGGATCGCTTTCAAATTTTTACTGTAGCTTCACAGTAGCATTATCTAAAAAAGTACAAGTTTATTTAAAGCCTGAAAAAGGAAACCCAATCCCTTTACCCATATCCTCCAAAAAAATTATCAAAGTTAGGCCTTTTTTCGTGGCGCTAGAGTGGTGTTACTCCTTAATATATTGCTTTATCTCGACATATTCATACTCTTTGCAATCCATTTTTTAATTTTCGTTTAAGATGTCAGAGCTTTATTTAAAATGAATATCTGTCACGTATTTCAATAAATGCACAGTAATGCTCTTTATAACAATATTTAAACAAGTATTTTATACATTGTACATTTGAACATGCTTCTACGTTAATATGAGAATTGAATTTTAAAAGTAAATAAGGATTATATGGAGCGACAAATCGGTTATCAGCAGTTTTAGTACAATTTCTACCCTTAAAATTAATTTTTTTGAGATCATATATGCAAAGAGATATGACAATATTGATATCCAGATGATCCAAAAGTTGTTTGTTTATTATAAACTTTAGGAAAGTTTTTCGTACATTTTTTGTATTTTTATCCATACAAGGAGAACCCATGTTTTGTTCTCCGCAAGGATCATGTATCATGAATTGTTTTACAATATTATGTAAATTTGGATAAATATCTTCATTTGGAATTTCTGCACTTACAAGTTCATCGACTTTCTCAGGTATATTGATTTTATTTTTTTCATGTAGAAATAATAGCATATACATACGTGGAGGTTCTCGCTTTTGAACTTCAATAACATATGTATAAGCGATACATTTTCTTAAAATTCCTTGTTTATCTACTAATTCCTTAAATTCTTTTACTTTTTGTTGAAGCACTTTAACAACAATATCTGACCTATCAATTGCAGTTTCATATTTTTCTAGATTTTCAGTTATGTCCTTCCAGTTTGGATTATATGCCATTATTATAAATAAGTCAGGTTTTCAATAACGATTCATGAGGGTCATTGAATCAATATAATTTTGTTTTAAGAATCTTGCACTTCCGGTAAAATTTGATGGTAAAATGACCATTTTACTAATTTTAATATTTTCTGATTCTTTTTTCTTATGTAAATAATCCATTACACCTTTATAACAATTACTTCTTAAAATTTTTTTATTTTCTCTTGAGCTATAATCTTGAGCTTTCAACTTTTACAAATGCATCGATTATTCCTGTTGAGAAATTTTTCCTAAATTAAGACACGGATTAAATCTATTTCTTACAGAAACTCTATAATTATAAAATTGCAAATTTGAAATATTATTATTACTATATTTACTTTTCATTTGAGGCATCCATCCGTATCCTCCATTTGGATAAATAAGTGGGTAAGTCATGGGGTCAGTGTGTTTACTTATTAGTGGCATACTAACTGGCTTTTCATGTCTTTAATATATAACAATATCACGCTCTGCTGGAGGTAGACCATCTTTACCTACAAATACCATCGCTACTTTATTACAAGTAGATTCATTATATATATTTTTATCTAAATTTTCGTTTCGTTTTATGGACATGGTTATTGTTTTTGGTAGAATACCTATTTTCGCGCATCGTTCTATTTCTTCTTTTTCTACTTCATTCAGCATATTATTCTAATTTACTATCAGAATTATTTTTGTTACTTTTCCGTTCAATTGTAGCTAATTCATTACCCAGAACGTACACTTGTCCATATTTGCGAGTTTCATTTTCATTTGGATGCAATGTATAAACATTCTGATATATCGGACCGCAAAATCTGATAACTTGTGATCCAACACCAGACAATTTGTCATAATAGTCTAATAGTCTTACGAAAATGAATACTATCATGTGATAATTCTGTTTTCTGGCAATTCTACATTTCCTTAATAGAATTTTCGGCAATACTGCAAATAGAGTAAACAAAGAAACCTTCTTCGTCCTTCAATAAGGTTCATGATACGCATAGTACTACACGAATCAAAAACATTACAATCAACAGAATATATATCAATAGATCAATAGATCAATCAATAGATTATATACTCTATAATACACGAATCTACTATACAGGGAAAATATATGATGATACATTCAAATTTAATATTTTATAATTCATTAATGAAACACCGTATAACAAATATTTATTCTAACATAAATAACTTAATTAATTGTATATGGATTTTAAAAATACATTTTAAAATTCAATTTGATTATTCAATAGAGAATTAAAACTTCTATTACATCAAAACATCTTTTATGTTTAAAAAATGCTTTTTATTATATAATTTTGTTTAACATTATATCACTAATAAGTATATATATTATTGATAATAAATATATTCACACACACATAAGAAACACACTCTTGTACGTCTATACATAATAAGCATCATTCTTACTCTATAACCCACATACACACATATAGACGAATCACATATACTTATCCATGCTCGCAAATGCATTGACATTGCCTCTAATTCTCTCTCTCTCTGTCTCTCTTCTATCTGGTCCCTCCTACCACCTTTTTGGAATTTTTGAGACGTACCTTGCTCTCAACGTCGACGACAATTGCGTTCGGATCAAGGGTTATTTAATTTTAAGATTAGATAGGAATAAATTTTGGGGTGGGTTAGTTCTGTATGTACACAATTCTTTTAAGGCTATCATAGTAAAGCGCTCACGTACCACGCAGGATGGTACACCCAATATTCCTGAATATATTATGTGTAGTGTGCAACAGGGCAACCTTCCCCCCGTATTCGTTGCTTTAATTTATAGGCCACCGCATGTACCATTCATACAAAATTCTGATGTAATTGACAAACTAGCAACATACACGCAGGACTATAGTCATAAAATTTTGATGGGTGATTTGAATGCGAACCTGTTGAAAACGTGGGCTCCTGCAAAATTCGTTAGGCGATAAGCCGATGATTTAAATCTAAAAATAATAGAGCATGGTGCGACTCATCACCTCGAGAGGTCTCATACATGGATTGATGTCATTATGACAGATGAAAACGACGTGGTGCTGAATGCCAGCAATCAGGCGGCGCCCTTTGCCAGTAATCATACACTTATAGATGTTGAGATAGATTTTCAATTAAACAATAGCCCCATCACCGACTCATTTATTTATAGAGATTTTAAAACAATAAAACAGGAAGATCTTTTATCGTACCTGAGTAACTATAACTGGGCGGCATTTGATTGCTTGGACAACAACGACATGGACAAGTTATTGGGACAGTTCAGCGCCAATCTCATGGGGGCAATAGATGAGCTTGCCCCACTGAAGTAATTTACACCAAAAAATAAAGCAGACGACTTAAACGCACAAAAAACGGTAATCTCTGGCAGGAGTACCAATCTCTCGCAGCCGAAGTAGAACAACGCATAAAAACTGCGCGGGAGACTTACATGCAGAATAAAATTTTTGAAGCCCTAGAAAATAAGAAGGATATTTGGAAAGAACTAAAGGGCTTGGGGCTCCTGCCAAGGGCACGGAGAGAGGGGTTGCATGGCTTCTCACCGGGTGAGCTGAACTCGCACTTTGTGGGGGTATCCATCACCCAGAGTGAAGGTGACGTTGATTTGATTAGCATTCTGGACTCGGTCAGCGATGACGGCTTTGTTTTCAAAGACGTTACAGTGACGGACGTAGTCCTGGCTGTTGCTCACTTCTCGTCGCAGGCTAGGGGTGAGGACGGTATTCCCCAAAGCGTCGTAGCCAAGGTTCTCCCGTATGTAAGTCATCATATATGGAGGTGTCTTCCCAGAAGCTTGGAGAGAGGCTCACTTGGTGCCTCTCAAAAATGTTTCAGTGCCATCTTCTCTATCAGATTTTCGTCCAATAGCACTATTGAGTTTTCTCTCCAAGGTGCTGGAGAAGATAGTACACGACCAGAGTACCGATTTCCTAAGATCCAACAAGATCCTGGATCCTCTGCAAACCGGTTTTACACAGCATTACAGCACATAGACAGCACTACTAAAACTGACTGAGGACATACGAACTGGGATTAATGACTATAAGAAACTGATGACCATACTGCTACTGTTCGACTTTAGCAAGGCGTTTGACACTATATCACCATCTAAATTACTTCGTAAGCTGATACGCATGAGCTTTTCCAGGAATGTTCTTCCACATCAAATCATACATTTTTAGTCGCAGGCAAAAAGTCATAACTGACAACAACGGGGAATCTGATTGGCTAACCACCAATCTAGGTGTGCCACAGGGTTCAGTCCTGGGGCCCTTGCTATTCAGTCTTTATATCAATGACTTACAAGACGTACTGACTGGTGGTGATGTTAAACACTTGCTATACGCGGACGATTTGCAAACCTACACTCAAGAGACATGGCGAGATCTTCATGTGGGTATCAGTCACACGTTGGCTGTTGCGCGGGCAGTGTTATAATGGGCCGAAACATCCGGACTGCGACTCAATGTCGGCAAAACAAAAGCGATCATTTTTGGCTCCGAGCACAACATCAATCGGCTGCAGGATCTTGGTTTGCCCGGCATTGAGTTTCAGAAAGATGTGCATGTGCCTTTCTCTGACTCTGTCATAAACCTTGGTGTTATCATGGACTCTAAACTTACGTGGAAACTGCAAATTGATGCAGTTGAAAAATAAGTAAATCGTGCTCTTTACAGCCTACGATTTTTTAGTTGATGCACCACCCAGGCGTTGAGAAAACAGCTTGCATGTGCGCTGGTAGTGCCACATTTAGATTATTGTTCCGTGGTTCACCTTGATGTGTCTGATGAGCTTGAGACGAAGTTACAACGACTTCAAAATACATGTGTGACATACATATGTGGTGTTAGAAGGGACGAGCACATCACTTCTCACAGGAAATACCTTGGCTGGCTTACCGTAAAGGAAAGTAGAGCGTTCTTTGCGGGGTTATTATTGTATAAAGTAATAAATATGGGACAACTTCCGTATCTTGCGGTTCTCTTTGGTAAAAACACAGTCAGGACTTCCAGTAGCAGTGGTGTAAAAGAGCTCTCCGTTCCGGGATCGCGGACTGGTAAGGATCTCTACTCGTTTAGAGCCCAAGGCTCGCGATTTTGAAACTACCTCCCTGCAGTGTGAGATATCTGCCGTCCTTATGTAAATTCAAAACGGCGTTAGTCAGGCACCTCAGGCGACCGCACGGTGATTAATCTGACATTTTTTACGACAGAGGAATTCATAGGTATTTATTTTTATTTATTTATTTATTTTATTTTAGTTTATCTGTTTTCCAGTGTTTTATGCGTCAGTCGTGAAATATGTCGTAAAAATGTATCCGCGTGTGTGATGAGTGTACGTATCTGCTTAATTGTAATTGTTTTTAAATTGTGACGTGATGGATGTACGCGTATGCAAGAATGAGTGAATCTCCAGAAATTGTTATGAAACTGTGATATTGACATACTGTGATATATTAGGTAATGACAAATTGTGAAACAATTATTCTTATACTTATATACTGACGACCTGTGATAGTGATCAAAGATTTTAATGTAAAGACGAAATAACAATTTATGTAATGTATTTTTTCCAAATGACAAATCGTATATATATATCACTCTCTCTTTCTCTCTCTCTTTATCTCTCTAACATACACACACACTCACGCACTCACACACAACATACGTTAACATTCTCTCACTAATATACACATTATACAAATGAACATTTTTGTACAAAATTAATTCGTATACATACATATATCTCTCACACATACATACACCCTTTCTGTTTCTCTCTTTCTAACGTTTTTTCACTCTCATATTATGTCTCTCTCTCTCTCTCTCTCTCTCTCTCTGTCTCTCTTACCCCTCTCACTATTCCAAAATCCTTTTCAATTTATAACAATTACTCTCTCTAAAAACAGAAAAAGGGGACAAACAGGAATTAAACTTGACATATTATAGATCTCTAACATTACGTTCAATGATTTTCTTACGTTATTGTTATTTATTGTTTCTATTTTCCTATGTTTTATTCCACCATTTATTCCTCTCTTTGTTTTATCTGAAAATTATATTTAAATGGAACAATATTTATTAAAAATGTATACGCGCGTACACCCCCCCCCCCACACATATATATATATATTTATATTTCGTAAGTTTAACATGTTTCTTAATTAATTATTATGTACGATATAAAAATTTTTATATCGTACATAATAATTAATTAAGAAACATGTCAAATTTACTAAAATTTTGATATTCCTTTCTTGGTTCATTAAATGTTTGATTATGGTATTGACGATAATTATAACCATGATAATCTATAATATATGATTAGTTATTAAAATTTATCAAGTAACCGTAAATGTAAATGTGTTCCGGTTCAGGATAAATAAATAGAATCCGAGGGATATATGGCAATAAAATGTTCATTTATTGCACTTGACAATTACAGCGAGGTGAGGGGGGAAAGTTTCCTCTATGCGATCCGAGGAGCAAATGCCAGGCACTCGAGAGAATTGGAGCAAAATCAACGCTCCCCTAATATAGCAATTTCTAACGCGAGCCATGATTGGCTAATTAGTTAAATCAAAGAAACTTCGGAGCTAACGTATACATTCAAATAAGCCCCGGAGTATATAATACATAGAATAGGAACAAAGCATATAATTTGAACGCGAATATTCCGCCCACCTCGTTTTCATATAAAACGACATAACAATCTTTGGAACTCATCCTTTAACAATAAAAAGAGTATAACAAACACGTAGCATCTTGTTGATTTCGTCAAAAAAATTTTAATAATTAAATATATCAATTTAAATAATTAGAAATTTAATATTTCTCAACTAGCATCTATCTTCAAAATAATCTATCCTCGAACTTGAACGCTGATGTCGTCTTCTTGATTAGCTTCGTTGTCCACCCGTTTGGCCAATATACTAATCGGCCTCCGTAACGTTGTAGTGTCCCTCACTATGTTGTCCTGACCTGGATAGACCTATGTCAGTCGGGCCGCCTTGTATGCAGTCGTCTCATGCCGGATTATCACAACATGACCGACCTTGTACGAAGGCTGATCATCCTTCCATTTGGTACAGCGTTGCAGTTGATAAAAGTAATCAGTCGACCAATGATCCCAGAAGCGCTGATTCAATTGGGACATGCGCCGCCAACGCTGCATAGGAGTAAACTTTTCCTCGGTTATTCTAGCCTCTGAAATCAAAAGAGAAGATTCCCCAACAAGGATAAGCGCCGGAGTTAGTACGAATAAATCTGTGGCATCTTCTGTAAGGGGCATGATAGGCCGAGAGTTCAGACAAGCTTCCACTTGACAGAGTAGGGTCGCGAATTCCTCAAATATGAGGATTGTATCTCCGATAACCCGTTTTAAATGGTGTTTGATCGACTTGACCGCAGCTTCCCAAATGCCTCCGAAATGGGGGAGCGCCGGGCGAGTTGAAACTCCAAACTGTCCCACAATCTTGCAATGTTGGACTTACAGCGTTAAAAAATTCGGAACCAAGGGCGTGCATCCTACGTAGCTCAGCGTCAGCGCCTATAAAATTAGTACCCTGATCACTCAATAGAGAAGAACATGGTCCAGGACGTGATATAAATCATTTAAACGCAGCAATGACGGATTCAGTATCATAGCTGGATACGGCCTCCAAATGGACAGTTTTGGTAGAAAGACAAACATAAACTACGAAATATCCTTTGTAGGATTTATGACCCCGGTGACGCGATGTACGCAGAAAATATGGACCTGCATAATCGACTCCCGCTCGAGAGAATGGACGAGCTGGCTGAATACGATCGGCGGGTAAATCACCCATCTTTTGTTGCGATTGTATCGCATTAAAACGTCCGCGAACGACGCATTTTCGTACATAGATGATCCAGAACATTCTACGAGTGCAATTTAACGTGAATTGGATACCATCATGAAATGTCAAATGATCATAATAAGCGATGACCAGCTGCGCAAAACGACTACCAGCGGGCAATATGACCGGAAACTTCTCATCTTAGCTCAACATGGAGTTTTACAAACGACCGCCCACCCGGATCAATCCACCTATCAAAAAAGGGTTCAAACTTTTCATGAAATGAGATTTAGTAAGCTCCTGATCGTTTTGAAGAACGTCAATTTCCACATTAAAATGTTGAAGCTGAGTAAGCCTGCTCCATATCAGCTTGGCCTGTTTCACTTCCTCTCCTCGCATATCTATATCGTAGTAGGTACTGGAAAATCTCTTAAAATGGGAGACATTTTCCCAGAAAATGAAGATTTATTGAAAGAGATGCGGATGAACCGCAATATGAATATAGTAATTCTAATCAATTTACTTAGAGACGAGTATTTCTCAATCAACGATTATAATTCGTAGGATTTTTAGTCAGAATCAACTATATGTACTGACTGAATTTTCAATTCTACGCTCACGCTTGGCTGTGCCTCAGAAGGAACTAAATCAATATCGTGAACGCGATTCCAATCTAATGAATGCTCGACTAGACGCTTAGGACCCTTCCACCACAGATCATTTTCAATTAGCTCGCTGGCAAGGCAACCACGTGAAGATATATGAGCTGGATTGTCAGCAAATTCAGAAAAGCTGGTGACAATTCGGTAGACTCTTGCACGGCCGTATTATAGGCAAACACTAGCTCGGGAATGTGTAGATCCCAAGTACTATGGTTTGTCTCTATATGCGATGTGATCATGATCTTGAAGGTGCGGTTTACTCGCTCTACGGAATTTGCTTGCGCATAGTACGGGGGTATTGTCGTGTGGATAACTCCATGCTCTTCTAGGAATCGATTAACTATCTTGTTCTTAAACTCAGTTCCATTATCAGAGTGGAACGTTTCCGGCACTCCGAAGCGTAAGAAGATTTTCTCTCGGAGTTCCCTTTTAATCGTCTTCGCATTTGCTTTGCGAATGGGGATACACTCCACCCAGCGCGTGAAAAGGTCCATGAATACTAATAGGTATTCATGACCGCGCGGTGTACGAGAGTTGGAGCCCATAATATCTCCAGCTACAACTTCTCACGGCCTCCTTACTATACGCCGGCCCATAAGTCCAGCAGGTGCTAGTTGGACAGCTTTACATTGCTGGCATACTGCGCAGCGACGCACATAACCTGTTATGTCCTTATAAATTGACGGCCAATAGTACAGCAATGCGATACGCTCATAAGTTTTGGCACGTCCCAAATGTCCAGCTGTCGGCTCGTCATGTCCTTCATGTAGGACTTGCATCCGCTTTTCTTTTGGTCGGACTAGCTTCCAAGCGACTTCGCCCTCTAAGAGATCTTCGATCAAAGGATCTGATCGATACTAATACCGTCGGTTGCCAACTATCTTCCAATATGGATGCTCAATAGGATTGGCGCGGACCTTTTATTGCCAGATACCAGGCATCACTAGTATCCTCATATGGACAACTGACTGATGAAACTGGTACCTCCGACTCATCCTCGTACATGTGAGATAATGCGTCTGGCACCCAGTGTTCAATGCCTTTCCTATACTCTACTTCGAAGTCATAGGCAAGCAGTTCAAGAGTCCATCGAGCCAAGCGTCCTGTGGGGTTTTGGATACTTCGTAACCAGCTTAGGCTTTTGTGGTCTGTAATAACCTTGAAGTGGTAGTCTTCTACATAAGATCGGAATTTTCTTACGGCCCACAGTACTGCGAGATACTCGCGCTCAGTTGGTGAGTAGTTCCTCTCAGCTGATCTTAACGTGCGGCTAGCAAAGCACAACACGTATTCCATTCCATCAATAGTCTGTGTGAGCACCTCACCGAGACCAGTACCGCTGGCGTCCGTTTGTACGACGTACTGGTGGTGAAAAGATGGACTGTGCAACATAGGAGCAGATGAGATAAGCGCTTTACCTTATTTTAACCTGTTCAAACGCCATCTGCTACTCATCACCCCATACATACTTGACATTTGATCTAGTCAGATGGCTAAGCGGGTCCGCAATCGTGGCGAAATCATTCAAAAATTTCCGGTCCTACGACGCCATTGCTAGAAATCGCCGAGGTTGTTTAAGATTTTTCGGAGCAGGAAACTCCAACACTGGGGTGATCTTTTCTGGATCCGGCCAGAATCCATCTCGATTCACGAGAACTCCCAAAAACTTAACTTCGCTGCGGCAAAACTCGCTTTTCTCGAAATTGATGGCGAGACCCGCATCGATAATTCTGCGGAGAACGTACTCAAGCCATATCAAGTGCTTTGCGAAAGTTTCTGTCGTTATAATCATGTCATCCATATATGAATATGCGTGAGGCTCCAGCTCTGGACCTATAATTCGGTCACTCAATTCTTGGAAAGTTGCGGGTCCGCCAGACACGCCATATGGGAGAGAACAGAATTCGAGCAGGCCTGGCACTGTGAAAGCAGTCAGGGGTCGTGACTTTTCGTGTAACGGCACTTAATGATTATGCACTGCTTAGGTCGATACTGGAGATATAGCGTGCTTTCTGTAGCTTTCGCAGGATGGATTTCATGTAAGGAAGCGGATACGCAGGCACTCTAGTCACTTCATTCAACTTCCTATAATCGACGTAGAAGCGGTACGAGCCGTCTGGCTTACGGACCATTACCACTGGGCTCGACCATTTGATATGGGATCTACGAATGACCCCTGCTTCCAGCATCTTATGCATTTGAGCATGCATCTCTTCTTCCAGTTTCTTAGAGACGGGATAGTATTGCTGGTTAGTGCGACCCAAAGGCACTTTGACCTTTGGCAACACTCGATCCAACTCCTCGATTGCAAGCGTTGCACATCTGTAACGTCGGCAAGCCCAACGGAGGGGACCGGAATCCTCTCATCTACTCCTACTGCCGCTGTCTCGAGAGGAAGAAGTTCCTCAATCCCTTCTACTTTGAGTTTTTTTTTCCCGAGGTAGGATGTATGCGTTGAACGCTCGTTTGAAATCTACCCCGAGAAGACATCCTTCAGGCAACTCGGGTAGTATAACGACCTCCAAATAACGTCGTATATCGCCTATCACGAATGGCAAATCGACATAACCGATCACGGCAGAAATCTGACCGTTAGCCATCCGTACGCCTGGTCCTTTACTGGGTGCGATCTTTTTATTGCACGCGACAGCGATCTGCAAGCCTAGTGGTCCAATACAGGTACGTGTGGCACCTTCATCATGCAGTGCACGCACTAAGAATTCACCAATTCCCACTTCCATTCACCAGCGAGAGTAGTCTCTCTCTCTATTTGAGGGGTTGACTCCTCTGAAGTGCCATTCGTATCCTCAGCGATTGTGCTTCGCTGGTCTCATTAGGGTGAGTCGGTGAGGTCCTTAAGAGGGATGCAGGGGCGGTAGGGACCTGTTCTACGCACCCCCTTCTCTTTTCCCGCACACTCAGGACACGTCCTCGTTGTGTATCCTGACCCGGTACAGCCCCAGCCGAGAAGATGGGACCGTGGCCCAGGAGTCTTGTCCTTATTTTTATCGCTAGCCGACTGGCGTGTGGGACTCCTTCTTTTCGGACTGCCACCCCTTTTATAATACGGCCCTTTATATCTTACAGGAGCCGATTTTTGTGCCGTTGCTTTCTCTGCAGTTGGCGGTGGAGCTTTCACGGGGCAGTCAGAGTCAGCTGCCTCAGCTTATCCTCGAGCAACTTCTCGATCATAGCTGAAATGTCCTGAGGCGAAGTTTGCGATATCGATGCCAGACTTGGAGCGTTGCGCTTCGCACTCAATTTCTCCTCAACCAACTTGTCAACTTTCTGGGACCAGTCGGTGGGCGAACTTTCCGCAATTGCAGCCATACTCATTTTATAACAGTTGGTCAGTGCGCGTGGCCCTTTATATGCCAATTCCGGCAACAAGCACTTATCCGCTGGAGGTGGCTACTTCCAGTTCCGCCGCACTTCCACGACAGCTTCTGCCTGCCGCGCCGACCGAATCAAGGTGTTAAGATCCGTGATTTGTTCTTTACTCACGATCGCTTGCAACTCTGGCGACATATTCTGATAGATAAGTTGCAATTTTCTTTCTTCGTCCCAAGGCACTTCAAATTTATCAGTGTACGAGAGTAGGGAAAAGATATAGTCCGTAACTGGTTCAGCAAATCCTTGAGTGCGCACTGTCGCTTCTGTCACTAACCGCTGTTGATAACGGCCATCGACTCCGTAACAGCGTCGTGCTGCATTGCAAAAGTCTTGCCATGTGTGCCAATTCTTTCTAGACTGACGACACCATTGGAGTGCTGTTCCTTTCAGCAACTCTGTCATGGCATTCAGGAGGTCCTCATCCTCTATGCGGGCTAGTGTGCGGCACTCATTGACGCGTAGCAGAAATTCTTCTATACTGCGCGCAATTCTTCTATGGTCGCGTTGTCTCAAAGTACTGAGACACTCGCCTTTCCCCAGACTCTTGCCGGGTTGGGAGAGTTTGATTGCGCTGGCGAGCCATCGATGATTCTCTCTCTGTTGTTTGCTAAAGAAGTGATCTAAAGCTTGGAGTGTTTGCATTAAGTGCTGATCCGCCCACTCTTGCCGTTTCTCATGTTTGTACCCTTGCGACACTCTTGTTGTTTTTGGGCCTAGCTCCTCTCCCTTAATGCGTATTCGCTTCTTCGTTACTTTGCATGGTTTCAAACCGCAACCTTGTGCTCGTACTCAGTTCAGCAACATTCTCTTGCAGCTCTTTCATTTGATTACTGTATTCCTGTGCCACTTCCTGTGTGTTTGTCATTTCGAGTGCCACGGCTGTTGGAACGGGGTATGATATGTCATTCGATAACGTCACCAGTACCATATTTGCGTTTCCTTGCGCATTCGCAGTTTGTCTCGTACCCGTCGAAAATAATGTAATCGGGTTACTAGTCTTACTCGTTCTCCCTGAGCCAGTTGCTGTATTAGTTGTGGTCGTGCTTTTAGTACATATTACTGCTAGCATGCTTGTTGGTACCGTGGTACTAATCGCCTCTATTCCTCAGACTGACAGTGGCAAATGGTGGCGGTGGTGGTATTGGTATGCGTGTTCGTACCGGCAATTCATACGCTGGTGCTGTGATTTCGACAGCTGGTGGCGTGTGGTTCGGTGTTGTTGTAAAAACCGTCGCTGCCGCCTCTGATCCTGCTCCCACATTATTCCGTAACACACCAGTGTTCAATTGTCCATTCTCTTGGCATGTCGTCAAGGACATGTTCAAGGAACACATCTGAGTAGAGCTGATTGATATTGGAACATAATCGTTTGGTAGGCCCGTATTTCCTCGGTGACTTGCATAATATTGCTGCCTTTGCAATATTTCGGCCTGTGTTTCATTGCTGAACTTCGCATCTTGTAATACTTCATCGAGCTTCTCTTCTCGACAAGTTTTCTGTTCTTCAATATCTGTGCTGTCTAAGCTATAAACGAAGTCGGTTGCTGTGTAGTCGCCCCGCAAATTGCGTGCTATCACTTTTTAATTCTAGTCTGTTTAGAGAAACATTTATCGTTTGTCCATTTAAACGTAGAATCTACGCTTGGATCTCGGTTCCTACCGTTTCATCAAAAGTAATGTCGTATGAATTCGCCATTTTCTTGTGTTTTTATTTAACTCTAAACTTGTACGAAATTAAATGTTTTTAAATTTAAATACGAAGAAATTAAATTTTAAACACAAGTTATTAATTCAAATATTTCAGTTAATTAAATCAAATAATAATTGTTTTAATAGGAACTGTTTTCAATCTAAAATTGTGTTAATCACACAAAGTAATTGTTTCTTTCAGTGTATTTCCGAATTTGTGTTATATTGCATAAATCGCTTATCTAACAACTATTACCTAGTAATTATTAATAATAAAAAAATTTATAAATAAATACCATTATACCTAACACTGAAAGAATACTATTTTTATTCTACCTCAGTTTGAATTAAAAAACTTTTTTTAGATCGCTGTAAAAAAAAGTAAATATTTAAAATCCCCGTAATTTATCTAAAATCTCGAAAAAACAATTAATTAAATAATAATTGTTGTAATATGTAAGTTGTATAATCGTGACAATACTCCAAAATGGTACACGTCGCGCCATCTCTTGGTACGCAACGATTTCGTGCAGCGAGACAAGTTCAAGGGAACGCGAGCATAGTACGCATGCCTCGCGTATATACTCTAAGCGAACACTATACTGTACTCTACTCTCTCTACTGTTAGACTCCAATGTAGTCAAACGTGCCGACTGGGCTATATTGACACTCACTAATTTATACAATATATTATATTATTATTAACCTCAGTGATATTTATTTATTCCACTACTCCAACATGGTAGCAGAGCATGGTTACTAAGTAAATCAAAAAACTACCTTTTGTACTAACTCTCGAATTGTACAGAGATAGCACAAGTGAGGTTATGAAAAGTGCCACGTGTAAGAAAAATCAACTGTTAAGTTGAACAAAAGTAAATCGCATGGTAGAAAAATTTGAGCAGTGAAATAATAAGGAAAAATTTCTGAAAATAGATTTATGCTCGTGGAGCAGGAAAGTAAAATTTTTGTCGGTATGGTTGCCGAATGTTCAACGACTCAATTTCTGTGAAATATAATAATTCACAGTGTGATAATAAAACAAAGTGAAAAATAATAATTCTGGAACATTCGAAACAAAAAAATATAAGCTCAAATACGAAGATAAAGTCGGCACGTGAAACACAAAGCGAAGTGCTGTATCAGAGCACGTGGTGAATTTTGAGGTTAAGCACATGTACTCATGACTGAAGAGAAAAAGATAATAGTTAATCCTCAATTGGATGTCACAGAGGAATTTGATAGAAATTCAGAAGAATCTAAATCAAGTGATAGACAAATAAAAATGGCTAAGCAAGCTATAATTGAACATATCATGATGCCCATTTTTGATGGTGCAAATTACTCAAGTTGGAAAATTAGATTAATGATTTTATTGGAATATAAAGAATGTAAGGATTCAGCAGTCAGTACAATAACTAATACTATATACTACTATCTCAGATAAACAATTAGAGTATGTTGGTGAATGTAAAACAGCTTTCGAGATGATTAAAAAGTTTGACAAAATGTATTTAACAAAGTCAACAGCTCTACAAATAATATGTAGAGGTAAAATTGAAGAAACCAAGTTAAATAATTATGAAACAGTAGAAGAATTTTTTGTGGAATTTGAAAAAGTAACTAACGAGTTCAAAGCGGCTGGTGGAAAATTAGAAGAAACTGAAAAGTTGAAATATTTGCTCAGAGCTCTGCCACCAAGCTATAGTTACATTAGGGATTTTATAGATGTAATCCCAGAGGACCAAAGAACCGTAGACTATGTTAAGTCAAAAATCAAGGAGAAAAATATGATTCAACCAGAGTTAGACAATAAAAGCAACGTCAGTACCTTTGCGTCGCAAACGAAAGGTAAATGTTTTAACTGTGGAAAAGTTGGACACTACAAAAACGATTGTACGAGGCCACAACAGCAGACATACCGGGGCAGAGGTGCCCAATTCAATCAAGGTCAACGAGGTCAACAGAGACGCCACAACAGAAGTTTCAACAGAGGTGGATCCTACCGAGGCAGAGGTAGAGGGCGCGGTCCAGGCCAACAGAAAGAAGAATCTTCAGGCGATCAACAAAGCAACTATTCTCCCGAGTCGTGGAGTACACAGGTGTGTAACTCAAAAACTAATTATTTATCTTCTAGTTCGACTCTCGAGTCGGGTAAAGATAACAAAATAAGTCAGGTAAATCATGTATCAGGGTATGTTGAAAATAATGAAAATTGTAGTGAGATTAACTGGTTGTTAGATAGTGGTTGCACAGACCATTTTATTAAAAGTGATAAATTCTTTGATAAATATATAGAGTTAAAAAATCCTGTTAATGTAAATTTACCTGATGGTAAAATGTTAAAAGCAACTAAATTAGGCTCTGTTAAAATTTATTTAAAAAATTATTATAATCAAAAACATGTAGATTTGAAAAATGTTTATTACGTAGAAGGCATTAGACAACATTTATTGAGTTTCTCAAAAACAGTATTATTCCTTACAAATAGGATTGGAAAAGAAAATGTAAAAAATATATTGATTAACTAAAAAATGCTCTACAGTCTTCTCATATATTGAAACTATTAAATAAACTTTTTTTTACAAGTTATTGGAGTAAACACGTATTTAGTAATAAAACAGGGGTTTTTAAAATGATCTAAATATATTTTAAATAATTTAAGAATATTTTTGACTATGAATCAATGTAAGTTAATATTTTTGACAATTCTTAAACTCAATTTATGGTCAGAACTAAATACAACATTTTAAGAACCTATGTAAAAGTATAGCATAGATTATGAAAAAATATTTAAATTGTGTAAAAACTTCGATAGTTCTTGCATATCAAAATACATTCTTTTTCAATTCACAATTATAAATTTTGCAACAACGTAATCGTTAATTACATTTTATTTATAAATATAATGTATACTACTTTTACAAATAAATTTTTTTCGTATTTTTGTAACTTTATTCGAGTTTATGAACAACGGATTTATTCATTAATTACAAAAATATCATAAAAATTAAAAAATGGTATAAAAAATAAACGAATCTATGATTCTTAATTTTATTTTAATTATTTCAAACTTTATCAAAAAATAAAAAAAGAGCTTTGAATGGCCAAAAAATACCGCATAATACTCAAGTAAAAAGCGATTAAATTTTTTTTCAAAAAACATGTAAGCGCGCGTGACATACCGATAATTAGCTAATTGCCGCGAGCACAGTAGTGCAATCGGAATAAAATTGGACGCTGACGATGGTATTGTATACTTGTTCAGCGGTACCACTTGTTCTCTCTTCCAGAGGCCTGGGATTACGCTCTTGTCGAGAGAAGAATTGAACAGATTCACAATGTGCTGCCCGATGACTGGCAGTGCCTTCCCAACTACGCTTTGGGGGTTGTCATCCTCGCCCCTCGCTTGCGAGGAGAAGTGCGACCGCAAGCACAACATCTTCGACTTTAACTGGTTTGAATCAAGACCCATCTTCGCACACAAATGTAACTAGATTTTCAATCTCAACAGGATCTTCGTCGTTTATTATTAACACTCCCACCACGTGAGTATTGAGTTCCTCCGCCGTGAATCCATGCAATCCTCCCCTAGCTTTGGAAAGGAGTCCTAGGTTGCGCAATTCTTTCCAAACATTGTTTTGATGCTTACCCAGCAGTCTTCATTGATAATAAGCGATACGAGCCTGTTCTGTTTTGGCTAAGGATTTGTTATATTACACAACTCTACAAACTCATTATGAAACTGCGCATCTCCAGCACTTTTGTACCGCCTGTAAGTCGCTTCACATTGTTTGTTTAGTTAATCAATTTCGCTGTCGATCCAGGGTAGACTGCCCTTACGAGGCTTAACTCAGCTTAACGGTGCTACGTTGTTGATTGTATCTAGTACGTTAGCGTTTAGGCAGTCCAATGATGTCTCACGGTCAAGGTTGATGTGATGTTCGTTACAGACTGACCAATCGTATTCCGACAAAAGGGATTGTAGTTCTTTCGGTTCAATGTTCTTATACTTCCTATACGTAAACGGATCATCAGAGAAAGGAGGGTGCCTTTACGATGATAGCTACATCAAGGATGTTATGTTTGCTAGGCCATGTCTATTAAGAGATTTTCTTTTATGCACATTTGATGTATCTCTTTTTAAGGACCAGCAATAGTCTGACATCATGTTCACATCCCAAACACCTTGATACCTTTTCTCAAACTCTTTCAAATCGTGGTGAAATCAAGTCCTCCAGATTTTCTGGGAAGTAATCAATGTGTGAATGCAAAAAATGGATCTTTAAATTCATTCCCATCTTTCGGTAGTTTTCCAATAGATTGTCAACAATATTCTTATTATCAGGATTTTTGTTATTTCCCAAAAAATTCTCTTGAATTTCTTTGAAACTATTCCAAGCTGCTCTCTCATTAGCTGTCATTCTCATTTCAAATTCGTAATCTTTCATCAGTTCCTTTATTTGAGGACCATCAAAAACCCCATCATTGATTTTCGTTTCAGAAATATTGGAGAATTTCTCGAATAGATACATAAAAGCATCACTTTCTAATACCTTCATTGCTTTGATAAGCTGTTTAACTAAACCAAGTTTGATATGTAAAGGAGGAAGGATGACTTGATTACTAGGAATGATACTTTCTTTAACAATGTTCTTAGATCCTAGAATTAATTCCTGCCTGAGCGGCCAATCCTTTTTTATATAATGTTGATCTCGGACACGACTGTCCCACTCACAAAGAAAACATGGATACTTAGTGTTTTCGCTGTGTTGACCTAATAAAATAGTGGTTATTTTAAAACCTTCAACTACTTGCCACTTATGAGTATGGTACTTGAATTTTTCAAGTAGAAAATATAGATTATTGTATTCCTCTTTTAAGATTATTGAGTGGCTAACCGGTATAGGGGCATATTTGTTCCCATTGTGAAGTAAGACAGCTTTCAAACTCCTCACCGATGAATCGATAAATAGTCGCCAGTCACTAGCTATTTCATTCAATACATCCATATTCATCTATCAGCCCTGCAACATCATTACAATAAACCAACCCTTTGCATTTGAGAAAAATTTCCGAAATGGACGATCTCGATCACGATAAAAACTCACTGTAGTACCTGGAACTCAACAATTCTTTTCTTCTAATCTTGAAGCTAAGAGTTCGGAAATCTTTTTCGAAAGACCTGTGTCCCGAACCAAGTCACTTAGTTCATCTTGATTAAAACTGTGTGCATTCTCGCGTTGACCATCTTCAAATTCTTGCGATTCATTCAATCCAAAGCATTGCTGATCTTCAAATTCTTGAAATGACGTTCTTGTAGCTGTATCATAATTTTCTATTTCCTCAGAAACTTTGTCTATGGACATCGGATGTTAACTTTCATCCTGTCTAATACTAACTAAAACAGCATGAGTTATAGATTGAACAGAGGCATAGGATATTCCAAAATTATTCTTTTTATTGTACCCAGATATATTGGTCAAGCAGAAATAACAATCAGTGTCATGATCGATTGGTTTTCGCCAGATTGTAGGCGATGCATATATTTGTTTTTTCTTTCCTGCGATTCGCATTGAGCAAGTGACGCATACTTTTGTTCGAGTCCAAGAATTGTTCATCCCACTTGTATCTATATTGAAACATTTTTCGTAACGTACCATGAATTCTTTATTCAAGTTCCTCCCCTGATCCTTGATAACTCATTTCGCACAAAGGATGCAAAAGTTATCTAATCGCTGATGACATGGGGTTATTGTTGATCTTGTAGCATTAAACTCTAACAAGGCCAAGTCTCTCACCGATTTAGAGTTGCGGTAGCATGATTACGACGATGGCAGGCTCGCTTGCTCACCCTGACCAATCGCCGATATTGGGGTTCTTAGTCCGTACATCGTAGGATATTTCTTTGTGCCTGCCATGACGGCTTGAATGTCTTCACCCAGGAACTTTGCCGGTAACCCGTTGCCCGCCGTCGTCACGTAGAGGTGCCCTGGGGACACGCACAAGAAAATGGCGGTTTTCGACATCCCGTATTATAACATATTATATAAGTTATGAATATTAATCTCTGATTGATCTCGAAAAAGACTGTCGATGTAATCCAAAGACAACTCATGAGTAAAATGATCATTACTTAAATGTGATTTCCTAAAATGATAGGTTTATAATATGCATAGAGGATGCCCATAAGTACAATAAATCGGCTCCTTTGAAGGCACGCATGAAACTTATACCAAAGTCAGCACATCTAATTGTCTTTCAACAAAAAATATTATAATAGCATACAAAAATATAAAAATGTAAATTGAACATTTTTAACTACAAATATTCAACCCATAAAAACATTCTCAGCAAAACAAAAATCCATAAACCCAACCCACAAACTTCCAAACTTTAATCTACAAAGCCAAACCTTCTAACCCCAAACCCCAAACCCCAAATCCATAAACTTATAACCATCAACTCCAAACTCCCTAACCTCAAACTTGCAAACCCACAAACCCGGTTTGGGAATTACGGTTCTAACGTTATATGATTGAGTCACTTTGTGGGTTTATAGCATGGTGTTTGTGGCTTCTAGATTTGTGGCTTTAGAAGATTGAGGTTTATATGTATGGGTTTTATGGATTTCGGCTTTGAGGGTTTGGAATTTGTACGTTAGTTGTTTAGGGGTTTTAAGTTTGTACGTTAATATCATGCTAGAGATCTAAAGAAGGATTTGACCTCCAAATGTCCTCCAAGGCTCACTTTGACGAAAAAGTCGAAGCGTATCTGGCCGTAAAAAATTCCGTTCATTCAGAATCCGGGGTCGAAAAAATCATATCGATCGATTTAAGGGGTTGAAACCATGATCTCACCTTGAACCAGAAGTGCTTGGGTCATATGGGCACCGGCATCTTGATCAGCGACCCCAAAAACATAAAGATGAACTGTTCTACTACTTTCCTTAATATCAGCCTAGAAGTTCAAAACAAGGATTTCACCTCCTGTCCTTCAAATGACTTGTAATGGTCACTTTTACGAAAAGATCAAAGCGTATCTGGACGTAAATATTCCGTTCTTTCAGAATCCGGGGTCGAACAAATCATATCTATCGATTTAAGGGGTTGGACCTTAATTTAACCTTGAACTAGACGTGCTGGGGTCATATGGACACTGGCATCATGATCAGCGACCACACAAACATAAAGATTAACTGTTCCGACACCTTTTTGTTGCCTTAATATCAGCCTAGAAGTTCAGAAGTAGGATTTTACCTCCAAATGTCCTACAAATGACTTCTAACGGTCACTTTGGCGAAATGGTCAAAGCGTGTTTGGAGGTAAAATTTTCCGTTCTTTGAGAAGCCTTCATTCGACCTCAAATAACTTCTATAGGTCACTTTGACGATAAGGTCGAAGCGTGTTTGGAGGTAAAATTTTCCGTTCTTTCAGAATCCGGGGTGGTACCCCGATTCAGACGTGCTGGGGTTATATGGACACCGACATCTTGATCAGCGACCCCAAAAACATATAGATCAACTGTTCCGACACCTACTACTTGCCCTAATATCGGCCTAGAAGTTCGAAACAAGGTATTGAGCTCCAAATGTCCTTCAGATGTCTTCTAACGGTCATTTTGACGATAAGGTCGAACGTGTTTGGAGGTAAAGTTTTCCGTTCTTTCAGAATTCGGGGTCAAAAAAATGATATCGATCGATTTAAGGTGTTGGACCTTCATTTAACCTTGAACCAGACGTGCTGGGGTCATATGGACACTGGCATCATGATCAGCGACCCCAAAAACATATAGATCAACTGTTCTGACACCTACTACTTGCCCTAATATCGGCCTAGAAGTTCGAAACAAGGTTTTGAGCTCCAAATATCCTTCAGATGTCTTCTAACGGTCATTTTGACGATAAGGTCGAACGTGTTTGGAGGTAAAGTTTTCCGTTCTTTCAGAATTCGGGGTCAAAAAAATGATATCGATCGATTTAAGGTGTTGGACCTTCATTTAACCTTGAACCAGACGTGCTGGGGTCATATGGACACTGGCATCATGATCAGCGATCACACAAACATAAAGATGAACTGTTCCGACCCCTACTACTTTCCTTAATAGCAGCCTAGAAGTTCTAAACAAGGATTTTACCTCCTAATGTCCTTCAAATGACTTCTATGGGTCACTTTGACGAAAAGGTCGAAGCGTGTTTTGAGTTAAAATTTTCCGTGCATTCAGAATCCGGGGTGGAGAAAATCATATCGATCGATTTAAGGGGTTTGTCCTTCATTTGACCTTGATCCAGATGTGTTGGGGTCATATGGACACTGGCATCATGATCAGCGATCACACAAACATAAAGATGAACTGTTCCGACCCCTACTACTTTCCTTAATAGCAGCCTAGAAGTTCTAAACAAGGATTTTACCTCCTAATGTCCTTCAAATGACTTCTATGGGTCACTTTGACGAAAAGGTCGAAGCGTGTTTTGAGTTAAAATTTTCCGTGCATTCAGAATCCGGGGTGGAGAAAATCATATCGATCGATTTAAGGGGTTTGTCCTTCATTTGACCTTGATCCAGATGTGTTGGGGTCATATGGACACCGGCATCTTGATCAGCCACCCCAAAAACATAAAGATCAATGGAGATCAGAAATGCTCTGCCCTGATTCAGATTGTGGTCCTGTCTTAGTATTGTTATAAAAAGTAAGATTTCTAAAAACTTGCTCGATCTATATTGGATCAAAAAAATACCCTGATATCGTTAAAGCTTACGGACCGAATTATTTTTTTATTGGTATATTATTTATGTACATATTTATGGTATATAGACTGTAATAAGGAATTATTGATGTTAATATTATCACAACAAACTGCAACGTGTTATTGAAGAAAACAAAGTTTTAACATTTAAGCCGCTGCTGAACGTGAAAAACAGTGTAGACATTAAGACTTAGCAAAGCAAGATGCAGCTGCACATATATTCTGTGCTCAAAAAAGAATTCCACGTAGGTTTTTGCGCCATGGAAAAGCTGTCACAGATGCCAACAATAACATGTCACAGTGTAACATATGTGAAGGCTCGAGCATCAGTTTTTGTCTGTCTTGCGTCGCGTGTCATTCTTATAATGAGAGTTTATAAAACTAAGTGTTTGGTCGCGAGATAGTGGGTACGTTCGCTTGCGTTGTTCGCGAAGATTCAGACTGTGGAGATAGTGTTGTGGACATTGAAAAAATAAGTGATAGTGATTTACCAGTTAACAGAAGAGAAGAAGAACTGTTGAATATAATAACAGCTAGTGTAGAGGATAGTTATCATTTTATTAGGAATGAAGACATTTTTTTGAATCGTGAATACGAATCGACAGAAAAGGTAATATCTGTGGGATCGACCTCGGACTCTATTGCAGCTGAACATCTGTGTCTTTTGAGGGAGTGACGGACGAAAATACATACAGCGAGTCCTCTTCATCCGTAAGCAGTAAGTGTTCTGGATTTAAAGGCTTTTCAGAGACTGTACATCCATCTCCGATCTAGCACGCTTTGCAAGAATTGACAGATCAAACAAAGGAAAAGCTAAAATCGTGTTTAAAACCTAGAGTAAGAAGAGAAGTAGCGCTGATTATTTTAGATTCTGCAAAAAACGATTTTGGATTCAACGCAAAAATCGGATAAGTAAATGGCAGTATTGTTATAAGTGTAATTCCTGGATGTGCGTGCTCTGTGTACAAACAAGGAAGTGCTTATGCCTTTTTTCATAAAAGTTATTAGACTTTGATAAATATTTAGAATATGCATGTCACATACGAAGAAGAAGACTGGGATGAAGATGATGACGACCTCTTCCATTTTGAAATGGGCTTGGGTATTTTTATTCCTGAAACGGATATTGATTCTGGATATTCATCATTAGAAGAGGATGTGATGGATTGAAAATAAAAAAAAATTAAAAACAGTGACAAAACAGTGAAAAACTGTGAAAAACGGTGAAAATACAGTAAATAACTATGCACCTACGAAAAATGTGTGAAAAATTGTGCAAACACTAAATATTTCATAGTAGCAAGAAATTCAACAAAATCGTAAGTTAAATATATTTTTTCCAGATTATTAATTATTTGATAAAGACTAGAAATGCCTTAAAAATAAGGAAAATAAAAAGCGGATTTATCTACATATATATCGCGATGAGCGACTGGTGAAGAAAGAGAGAGAGAGAGGTGGGGAAAGCTATAATTGGTACTGTCTGACTCACCTTCTCCTATGTGTGCCTGGCTGCACTTTGGAGAAGTTTGTTTCCTCCACGTACATGGCGGTGTGACGTTACCGTATCCTCCACGGACCTATCATAGCGCTATGGCGATGTTTGTCTTCACTATAGCGCTATGATAACTACTGACGTTGGTTAAAATTTAAAATGAATTTATTAAATCAAAGAAAATCATATTGGAAAAATTTATAAATTTTGATGAAGCTAAGTGCCAATGAATTGGCAGCAGTTTTTTTCTTTCATTGAGACAAACTTTGAAAGTTTTTGTCTCAAAATATATTATATTTTCCTATAATTTAAGACTTTGTAGACTAAATGTTATCAACAATATCATCTCCAGTCTTCCATGCATGCATGCATGCACCTTGTATTTGAAGAAAAGTTCATTTACCGCAGAGTTCTATTTGCACCGATGAATCATTTGTGAATCCCGAACCAGTGCTTAAAATGTTTGTTTTAGTTGTGTCTATGGTCGGAGTAGAGTAGAATTTTGAAAAAAATGACAATTACATTGAATACGTAATGTTTTACATACTTTATATCAACTTTTATTCATTTTTTTTACTTACTTTTATGCATTCTTCTCTATAATACGAAAATCAGGTACTTTATCATATACTTGGTTCGTAAAAAATGATTCACCGGTGCAACTGGAACCCTGCATTAAATGAACGTTTCTTGAAAAACAAGGTACATACATGCATGGAAGAGTGTGGATGCTATTGTTAAGAAAATTAAGTCTAGGTCTTACAGTAGTATAGTTAAATATGATATATTTCGACGCAAAAAGTTTCAAAGTTTCTCTAAATGAATGAAAATACATTATTAACGTGCAAAATTTCTGCATTTTTACAGGTTTTGAAAGTGGCTTGTCCCCTTATGGGAAATCCCTACTATTTTTTTACCAAGAACTCGATATTTTTTATTTTATTATTCAGATCTTCAAACTTTTCTTAATACATCTTTTTTTAACAAATACGCATCGCATTATTGATTTTCATCAAATTTTCAGTTTAAAAATGATGTTTTAAAGTACGATTGAACGTTGACAATCTACCCCATTTTTACTAAATAAATCATGGACTTTTCGTTGTCCATATAAATATATATATATATATATATATATATATATATATATATATATATATATATATATACGGAAAAATAGGCAGAAATTATTCAAAAAATTTTAATTATGGATTATGTAACATATGTGAAAATTTAAAGAAATTTGGTAATAAAAATCGATTGTATGAAAAATGGTAAGAATCCCCTAAGGACGTTAGATAGATATCCCACGCGGTGTGAGGAAATGAGAATCCCCCCGCACCGCGCACCGGCTCCTCTGTCACAGCGCACCTCCCAGCCCAGCCAAAAGCTAGTGTTTTTATTTATACTTTCGCTTAGTACTCGAAATCGGTGTTATCATTCGTTCCAAAATTTCGCGTACATGATATTTAATATTTTTCCAATATTTTACATTGTTTTTTATTTTTTTCTTATCATTTTTAAACAATTGCACTCTAAGTTTATTGTTAGTTTATAAGTTGCTCCCATAAGAGCGCGTGTATAAGAGTCAAACTTTTAAGTCAATTATCTTTAAAACGGTAATGGCTGATACTTTTAAATTGTTATCGTAAACTTTATAGAAGAATGACATATTAAATTTTTAGAAATATTTTATCTTTTTGACTTCACTTTCAAACCTCCTTAACCGGACCTGGCAGTCAAATCGAGGCTTTTTTCAAAAGCTTATTAAAAAATGCTGCTCATTGCTTTGGCACTATGCTTTCTCAAAGAGAATTTAATTATAATTATTGTATAAATGAGGATGAGCTGCGCAGTACCGCCCATCATGGTTATTTTCCTGTCTAACTATTTTCATTTAGTGATTTGTGCCCTACTAAAAAATGATTATTTTTCAATAAACATATTATCGTATATATCATAATATCAGGGTGCCTTTGGTCAGCGATGTATCTTTGATCTTAAAATCTATTTCTATCTATAAAATCATATGAAATCTATACCTATAAAACATTGAATTATTGTCTTTTTTTCTTTCATTGCAATGTTTTAAAATAATTCATTTAAAAATATTTCTACTATTTAACATATACTGTTTTACAAATTTCATTATCAAAATACAATAAAAATTATAATTTTTATATGCTCTATTATATATAGATACAGATTCAATATTGTAAAAATAAATTATGTCATTATCAAATCATATTTAAAAGATCACAAAATAATATTATTTTTAATATAACATTATCTTTCCAGTTCTTAGATTTTTTCGTGCAATATAATGCGTAAAGTTGGCTAAAAGTGTAGAATAGTAAATCTCATAATCTCATAATATCGCACCCTCAGAGCAAAACTATAACAACTCAAAATTCCTTTTTTTCCAGAAATCAAGATTTAAACATAATTCAACCACAAACTGACAGATTAGCATAAGCGTTGATAAGAAAAATGTTTTTGACATCCTCTGATACTATTTACCATGCTAACTAAAAAATAACATTTTTTGAGTTGTCATAGTTTTCCTCTGGGGTGCGATATCTACAAGAAAAAGCAGAACGATAAGGTTTAAAGATGTTTTGATATACAGGACAAAAAAGTATTGTTTAAATTGAATAATCTCTAATATCTCAGAAGATTATGAACCAAATCAGGTCAAAAATATTTATCCAATAACCTGACATCTAAAAAATATTCCCTGAAATTTTCAAGTCATTACATAAAGTATTACTTAAGTTATCGGTGTCCAAAAAATGCATTTATTTGACATTGTCTTTTATCGTATAATTTTCCAGTAATAAATGTTGAAAACAACAAAGAATTTGTTACGCAGTATAACAACTGAAAAACGACACATAAAATCTTTTCATTTCTTAAAATGAAGGATTTTATGGGTACGTTATTGCGTAGAATATTTGTTTCCTAAAAACCATTCCTGTATTGAATAAAATTCAAAAAACCGAAATTTTAAAACACTTAAATTTATAAAAATGGGCACAAAAAAATGTGTTTACCATTTTTGATGAATTTTTAAGCGCACACCTGGTATTGATAAAAAACATCTGTTCAAATTTTGCGTAAGTTATACTGCAAATTGATCGAAAGGTTATGTGCCACATATTAACACACACAGACACGTACACACACACGTACACACACACACACGCACACACACACATACACACACACGCACACACACATACACACACATGCATGCACGCACGCACGCATACACACAGACATTTTTAAGGCTAGTATATTCGGACACCGCAAGGCATAAAACATGTTTCTACGTTAAAAAACATAAAAAAAGTTTTTACTATCACAAAGTTTTCTCTTTGAGAAAGCAAAAATATGTGTAGTTGAAAGCAGAGATGGGCAAGTATTCGACCTCAACATGTTTTCGAATTTTTCTAAACGGTATATGGCTGAATAATTACAATATTGGGAGCACAAACTTACTAGCAGAGTGTCGGAGGTTTGGAAAACGATATTTGCTGAAACTTTAAGAGCTGTCCTTGGACACATCAAAAGGAAGTGTAGCATCTCTAGTTTTTTTTTCAATGGGTCATTATTCTCGAGATATCAACCAATTGATCTCAATTGTGCGCTACTTCAGTCGAAAATGGTGCCTCCAATTCTGGTCACATCTCTGCAAGTTTTTATGCTAGAAAAAAATACCCAAACGTAGCTACAAGTAAATGGAAAGAGCTTTATTTTTAGCTGTATTTAAAAATATTAATCTGGACCAAAGTTATTAACTTTCAAAGAACGTGATGAAAATTGCAGGTCAATTCAAGGATCTTAACTCTTTTAAATACAGTGATTTTTGTAATTCCATCGCTTTCTGTGAAAATTAATAACTTTGGCCAAGATTAATATTTTTTGATGATTCAAATATGAAATTAAATCTTCTTTTGTCTAGTTTTAGTTACGTTTGGGTAATTTATTCTAGCATAAAAACTTAAAGAGCTATGATCAGAATTGGATGTACCACTTTTTATTAAAATAGTGCACATTTGAGATCAATTTGTTGATATCTCGATAATAAGGGCCCATTGGAAAAAACTAAAGGTGCTACACTTAATGTTTAGATATCAGAAGGCACCTCGCAAAGTTTTAGCAAGTATCGTTTTTCAAACCTCCGGCACTCTCTCTCTCGGAGAAAGGAATATTTTATCATTACTAGTATATCTATATACATACACACACATATATATATATATATATATATATATATATATATATATATATATATATATATCATTCCTCTCGGCCGCCATATTGAAACCACCAAATAGTGTACGACAAATTTATATTCCCAATAATGAAAATCTACTATTAAAAGTAAATTATTTTTGCGATAATTCTAAAAAGACTGTGAACAGGTGTTTTTAGCATCTTGTAACTATAGTACTTTTTACGATTGTGCTAAGACTTTTTAATTTTTAATTTACCTTAATTATTACATAGAAGCAGTATAAATCTGTGTCTTTCGACATAACCGAATAAGTGATTTTTTTTAATGCAGTTTAGAGCGATTTTGGTATCCTAATATAGTATATTTTCAGATAAAAATGCAAAAAATCAGGAAAGTTTGAAGAAAGAGATCATATCTAGTATTTATGATTGTTTTTAACATTAATTCAAATGGATAATAATAATAACAATAACCTCAATATCTCAAAAACGTACAAAGTATACCCATTCGGTTATGCAGAGCAACCAAATAAATAAAAACAAATACGAACCAATAGTCATAAATCGTTAGATAATAAATTATAAAAAAATATTCGAAAAAAATATTCGTCGAATACTTTTTTCGAATACGGAGTAGTCGTCAAAAGTATTCGTCAAAAGTATACGTTGAATACTTTTCTCGAATACTGAGTATTCGAAAGAAGTCTTCAACGAATTCTTTTCTCGAATACTGAGTATTCGAAGAAAAGTATTCGAGGAATACTTTTTCGAATTCTAAGTATTCGAAATAAAGTATTTGACAAATTCTTTTTCGAAACTGAGTATTCGTCAAAAGTAACTAGAAACTAGTCCAAATTCCTATATTTCATCAAATTATACCAATAACGCTGATTTTCGATTGTCTTTTAACAATATAAGTTATGTTTTACCCATAAAAATTAAAACATAGACATTTTATACAAAATTTATTAGAATATTTAATTTTTAATACGATAAACTATTACTTAGAGAGTAGAGCAGCGCCGTCCACACCACGCACCGACCACGTATTCAAACATTCTACGTCAGTCCATTAGTCTCGCTTTTCAAGTCAAAAAGTGTCCACAGTTGAGATAGGCATAAAGTACTATATGTACTCGAGAAAAGAGTCAATTTTTCCCTCGGATGATACTAACCTGCGATGAAACTCACCCGCGGGAAAAATATTCGACTTTTTGCCCTTGTTACATAATGTACTATTATATAAGTGTTTCCATAAAGAAAGCATTATTCAGCTTTATTTAATTAAACCAATTTGTTTATATCGGTAAATTATTATTCGTATTCTGCATAATCGTTATTAATTTTAATGATGAAGTAATAATCAGTATATTCCGCTCTGGACTATACCATTATCATGCAGGATAAGCGCTAGAAAAAATACAAGTATTACTGTCAGAGCAATGAGTCGCATCCCCAGAACAAGACCATGCCAATTCAAAATATTTTTATCTCAATTTTTGTTCATAAGTTAGCTAATATAAAAATAAAAACTCATAATACAATGAAAAGTTTACTTGAAGAGGGTTACGAAACTTAATAGAATAATAAAATTCAAATAAAAAAATGGCTACTGGCTTTGTTTACATAAACATCAAATTTTGAGTTGACATAGATTCTTCTCAATGCATAATTTGAAATGAAAATTTTCAATAATATCCTACTAACAACTTTAAACGCTGATTTTTATTAAAAAAAGTTATTAATATGGGGCTTCCATGGCTCAATTGGCAGAACTTAGTCGGTTGATACACGTTTAGCCTCAATGTCATGGGTTCGATTCCCCGTTGGGTCGATTTTCTCAGCAGTGAATTTTCAACTCGTTCCTAAATAATCGCTGACGGATATCAAACTTAAGTCCGATAACTATGGCCCAAATGGTAAAAATAAAAATAAAAATGAGAAAACACGTAAAAGGTTATGTCCCGTTAAAAACTAATAATAAAAATAAAATAAATATGGTTGATATATTTGATTTTAAAATAATTTACTTTTTCAGAAATTGAATATGATGGCAGTTATAGAATCAAATGGAAATATAACAGTTTACTCTGGCACGTCATTTATTGGTAAATTACATATTCCAAATGTTGTATCAAATATTATAGGAAATACCTACGTATTATCAAATGTGTATGCCCGAGAACTCTTATCACCATATCCTAGACGAAGTTCACTTATTTCGCCAAGTAAATTATCAACACCTGATGTGAAATTTGACGAAGGTGTACATCTGCTAAGTCCAGTCGGTGGCACTTGTACGCAATTAGATATAATGGATAATTCTTTATATGAAGGCAGTCCGATACATTTTAAAAGTGCGGTTTCCAACAAATTAATTTTAGAGTATGGAGATTTCAATTATGTTAAAATTACGTTACCGACTTTTAAAGGACCACCTCTAGGTTTGTATATGAACATATACAGTATTGATACATTTCATAAGATTTTAATTTTCGTGAATTTTCTTCATTCTCTTAGATATATAAAAATACAGGCATATATATAACAAAGCATATTGTATCACAGTCTCACATTAATTAAGGTGGTAACATACCTAAAAAAGTCGAAAGAATATATTTTTTTATGGTGTATTATTGATTTACAAGATAGTAAATACTAGTATTTAAAAATGAAGTTTTAGATAATAATTAGGATATATAAAAATGATATAGACTTGAATTATCATTTTTTAATTGCAGCGTTTTTTAAATTTTCGAGCGTTTGGCTCGCAGCGCCGCGCAGTGTTGTCGAGCACTACTGAGTAGTGCTGCCTGACAGTCAGCTGACCAGTCTCTAATAGTCAGTTTTAGTGTTTACTATTATTAACATAATACTTTAACTTGATAGTGTAGAATAGTTATTATAAAAGTGAATTATAAAATCAAATTTTTTAACCAGATAAGTATTTTTATTTTATAAGTAACTTAAATATTAGAAAGAATATAATACTGTGTGTTATACTTATTTCTTTTACAGCAAATGCAGCATACAAGGAACAAACAGAATAAACGATATATTATTGTTGAAACAATTCTGAAATCCGTTGCTAACTGCCTTAGCAGAATGCTTACTTAAAGAGAGGTCCTGCTTAACCCATTAAAAACCAGGCAAAACCTGGCAGAGATAGCGAGAAACGAACTGTGCCATCCTTTGCATAACCAAAAAAAAAATACCCGTGTTTTTTTTTTGTCGATTACAATTGTGTATAACAAATTATTTAAACAAATAACCCAAAATGTTGTAATTTTGCAAAACTGAATGCGGATATCGATTCTACGGGCAAAAACACGACAAAAACCTATGTAACGTTTTTTTGTCAGAGTTCAATTTGTTAGTGTAAAATACCTATAAACAATCGTACTCTGGGAAGGGGGCATTGACCATGCCAAATACCATGCAAAATATGGCAGAGATATCGAGAAACGAACTGTGCCATCCTTTGCATAACCAAAAAAAAAATACCCGTGTTTTTTCTTTTGTCGATTACAATTGTTTATAACAAATTATTTAAACAAATAACCCAAAATGTCGTAATTTTGCAAAACTGAATGCGGATATCGATTCTACGGGCAAAAACACGACAAAATCCTATGTAACGTTTTTTTGTCAGAGTTCAATTTGTTAGTCTAAAACAGGAACGAACTTTTCACATGTAAATCATCCTTCTCATCCGTCTTAGATGTTGACCTGCGGAATACCGTAGTGTTGCATGCTACAATTGGATGAGCTTATTTTTTTTCAAAACCTTCCGTGTTAGAGATCACGTTTGAGTAACAGGCTAACGGTGGTACATCAATTGAAAAAAAAATTATCTTTTGAAACTAGACTTTAGGAATAGAACTTTTCATAAAAATAGATCACATTATTCTCTGTCGATAACGCAATTGATAATGTCGAGACGGAGAGTTAGGGATCTACCTGATTTAGTTGAGGATTCTGACATTGACGAAGATCAATATGTCGATATAGCATTTGTTCCTGCTGATCATGAAAGTTTAGATAGAGATTAGGATGTTGATCTAGAAGAAGATATAACATCTCATGATCTTCCTACAGGTTCTTACGAACATGTGAAAAGTACTTACACAAGTACTCAAAAATTGTTGGAGCCGAATCATATTTACGATTGGGAAGATGATACTCTGGATAATATATCTCCTGATATCGAGGACAACTCCAATCTGTCAGCTATTTCTCCATTGTTTTTTAAAAATTCCTTGGAATTATTCGAGTTATTCTTCTCGGAATTGATGAAGAATCATGTTGTGGAAGCTACTGCTGAGAATCATTTCGATTTGTCTAAAAATGATCTAGAAAACGTCTTTATGATTACACAGGCACACAAAGGAAAAAAAGTTCTTGTCCCCGGAACCAAACTAGTATATCGTTATGTTTTTGGGGTCGCTGAATCCGAATCCGGTGACCGTTTGTCTCCATCAGGTCAGGTTCAAGGTCATTTAAAGGTCAAATGATGGAAAAATGGTCAAATCGATTAAAATTATTATTCCTATATATTTTGGGGGTCGCTGAAACCAAATCCGATGTTCATTTGATCCGACAAGGTCAAATTCAAGGTTATTTCAAGGTGAAATTTGTTTGTTCTGCTAAACATGAATTTTTCACTGCAGATACCGAAAGAACGGGAAATTTTGCATCTAGATATGTATTCAATTTTTTTGATAACATAACCCCCAAGGTCATTTCAAGGTCACTTTATGTTGTTGTATGGAGGATTCATATGAAAATTGCAAAAATCAGAAAATGTGTCTTCACGGGACTAAACTACTATGTCAATATGTTTTTTGGGTTTCTGAGTTGGAATTCGAGGTTCGTTTGCTTCCAGTCTGTCAGGATAAATTTCATTTTAAGGTCAAATCCAACAAAAATGTTCAAATCTATTCGCATCATCACTCGGTTATATTTCTGGAATCGCTGGAACGTGCATTTTTGATCTCACTATTCTACTTCTTCATCGTTTCGACTTCTTTTATATCGTACTCGTTTATCCTCAAAAGATCTGTGCAAGGGATTTCTCTTGCGTTTTTTTCATTTTTCCGTGCTTTCTCTCAGCAACATCCAACAGAAATCTGCCATCATGTTTTCATCCCATCTACCCTGAAATCTTCGTTCTAGATCTTTGAAATCTTGGTGAAAACGTTCTCCTCGTTCTTCACTGATATCGCCAACATTATCTGCTCTGTCCCCGAGAGGGCATCGGGTCCACCTCCCAGTGTAGCACCGTTCCGGAGAAGGTCCATATTTCAGGAGCCAGCTCTTCGCCGGTAAGGCCGGCGTTCCCTGCCTAGTGCATCGGATCGGCCTACCTATTTTATCGACACTCTACACGTCCCTACCACTGCTTCGCATTCGCTCAGGCTTGCACCTGTGAGGCAAGGAAAAACCCGCCTCGAAACAGCCGGAGTCCAGGGTACTTTTCCCGTTGAAAAACAACTCAGAAAAAATCCAAGTTTTGCCTTCACCGGGAATCGAACACTCGACCCCTGGAGCAAGCGTATATCTGCTAGTTAAAGCGTACGCCTTAACCAACTGAGCCACGGACGCTCTTTGAAGAAGGAGAACGTTTTCACCAAGATTTCAAAGATCTAGAACGAAGATTTCAGGGTAGATGGGATGAAAACATGATGGCAGATTTCTGTTGGATGTTGCTGAGAGAAAGCACGGAAAAATGAAAAAAACGCAAGAGAAATCCCTTGCACAGATCTTTTGAGGATAAACGAGTACGATATAAAAGAAGTCGAAACGATGAAGAAGTAGAATAGTGAGATAAAAAATGCACGTTCCAGCGATTCCAGAAATATAACCGAGTGATGATGCGAATAGATTTGAACATTTTTGTTGGATTTGACCTTAAAATGAAATTTATCCTGACATACTGGAAGCAAACGAACCTCGAATTCCAACTCAGAAACCCCAAAAACATATTGACATAGTAGTTTAGTCCCGTGAAGACACATTTTCTGATTTTTGCAATTTTCATATGAATCCTCCATACAACAACATGAAGTGACCTTGAAATGACCAAGGGGGTTATGTTATCAAAAAAATTGAATACATATCTAGATGTAAAATTTCCCGTTCTTTCGGTATCTGCAGTGAAAAATTCATGTTTAGCAGAACAAACAAATTTGACCTTGAAATAACCTTGAATTTGACCTTGTCGGATCAAATGAACTTCGGATTTGGTTTCAGCGACCCCCAAAATATATAGGAATAATAATTTTAATCGATTTGACCATTTTTCCATCATTTGACCGTTAAATGACCTTGAACCTGACCTGATGGAGACAAACGGTCACCGGATTCGGATTCAGCGACCCCAAAAACATAAAGATATACTAGTTTGGTTCCGGGGACAAGAACTTTTTTTCCTTTGTGTGCCTGTGTTATTGGTCAACAAAACGAATCCTAGAGTGTCCAATCATTACCGAACTTTTGACGAGAACTAAATTTGTTACCATCAAGAATATTCGTTTTTACAAACATCAAGATGAAAATTCAACTGACAAAGTTTGGAAAGTAAGAACGATGTATGACTTGTTCCGTGAGAATTGCATGTAATTCGGTTTCTTCGACTACAACCTATCGATAGATGAAGTAATGGTGAAATATTTCGGTAGATTTGGTATCAAGCAGTGTATCAGGAATAAGCCTATCTGGTTTGGAATAAAGATGTGGGCACTTTGTTCTTCTGATGGATACATCTATGACCTCGATATTTACACAGGTAAATCAGGGAATATCACACAAAAAGTTTTAGCTTCTGTTGGATTGGGTTCAAGAGTAGTAATACAATTACTTTCTACTTTGTTAGAAGGAACCGAAAAAGAAGATTTGAGTAAGTACCACGTGTACTTTGACAACTTTTTCTCTAATCCAGACCTAATGATACATTTGAAGAAGAATGGTTTATCATCAACAGGCACTGCCCGGCATAATCGCGTGAAAGAGAAGGTCGAAATGCCAAAAAATGCTGAAAGAGGAACCACTATTTCTAAGCATGAAGCAAATTCAGGGTTGAATTTCATTACGGTAATGGATTCCAAACCCGTATCGATTCTCTCAACTAAATATGGGGATGAACCGAAAGTGGCAATGCAAAGATGGCAGGAATCGTCGAAAAATTCCATTCTTTTCCCTCATTCTTTTTTCATGTACAATCAACACATGGGTGGTGTCGATCTCCACGATCAACACTGTAATGCTCTGATGCCTTCGATAAGAGGTAAAAAATGGACATGGTGTCTTTTTATGCGACTTATTCAAGCATCTTTAGCGAATGCTACGATGATTTACAATAAACTCCATCCGGATGAAAAGAAAGGTTCAAAGATATTGTTCAAGAAGTTTGTGAATATTACATTCAGAAGCTTTCATCAGTACGTATTCCCAGGGAAAAGAGGAAGCCTGAAAATTCTTCAGAACACATCATGAAACAAGGAAGTATGAAAAAATGCGGGATAGGTACGTGTTCGACGAGAACAGAATGGTTCTGTACGAAATGTTGCAAACCTATTTGCAGAAAACACAAAGAAGATCACGGCAATGAGCCATAATTGGGTTCATAACTCGGAAACTTATTGAAACTTTTACTACTTTGCGCACGATTGTTTATCCTTATTTTACACTAACAAATTGAACTCTGACAAAAACGTTACATAGGTTTTTGTCGTGTTTTTGCCCGTAGAATCGATATCCGCATTCAGTTTTGCAAAATTTCAACATTTTGGGTTATTTGTTTAAATAATTTGTTATAAACAATTGTAATCGACAAAAGAAAAAACACGGGTATTTTTTTTTTGGTTATGCAAAGGATGGCACAGTTCGTTTCTCGATATCTCTGCCAGGTTTTGCCTGGTTTTTAATGGGTTAATGGATTTAAGGAATCTTACAATAAACTTATAATAATTTTTATGACTCGGGAACCTCGAGAGCATCGAGATTCATCGAATTACTGAGAATCAATTTTATCATCGTTACAAAGTTTTCTCTTTGAGAAAGCAATATGCAGGCATCACATCGAGGAAGTTACTAGACTTTTAAGAGGTTAGTCTTATTATGTACACACATTATTTAAACTTTGAATCGAATAAGTTTTTTGTATTTATACTTATGTGATATCATTTTTTCCAGGGTACACAAGTATTAAATGACATGTTGTATGACATAATAGTTACTTTAGTGAATAAGAACGTTATATAATTGTTTCAGGTATGTTATTCACAGATATTAAGATATTAATACACTTTAACTTTAACTTGATATTGCTCAACTTTGTATTTTCAGATCGTACGCGCAGGCTGTTGATCAGCCAGAATCATAAAAAGTATTCTTCCAGGGCTTAAATCATTTGTAATTCATTCAGCTAATGGATGATGCTAAATAGAATACATCAAATTATGATTAACATGTAAGTATTGTACGATCAATAGAAAAATATATGCATTTAACTTTTTGTTTTGTTTTAGATACAGTAAATAGCTTCAGAAAATTGTGCAAGTGAGAATAACAAGATCTAAATAGCTTTATTCATTAGGGGTATGTATTTCAAGTATTTTAACCCCTGGTAGACCTAATGTCATGCACATGGGTATTTTGGAGTCTGCGCGTACGAAGAAAATGTTACTGGTCACTTATCTACCATATTTCATCGATAATGGTACTTTTTCTTGTGAAATATGTTAAGATAGTGTATTTACTTGTAAGAAATCAAATTTATAATATAATTTATAATAACTACTTTTTTTACAACTAAACAATAACAAAAATCTGTTCTAGGTATGTTACCCTCTTAACCCATTAAAAACCAAGCAAAACCTGGCAGAGATATCGAGAAACAAACTGTGCCATCCTTTGCATAACCAAAAAAAAAAAATACCCGTGTTTTTTCTTTTGTCGATTACAATTGTTTATAACACATTATTTAAACAAATAACCCAAAATGTCGTAATTTTGCAAAACTGAATGCGGATATCGATTCTACGGGCAAAAACACGACAAAAACCTATGTAACGTTTTTTTATCAGAGTTCAATTTGTTAGTGTAAAATAAGGTTAAACAATCGTGCGCAAAGTAGTAATAGTTTCAATAAGTTTCCGAGTTATGAACCCAATTATGGCTCATTGCCGTGATCTTCTTTGTGTTTTCTGCAAATAGGTTTGCAACATTTCGTACAGAACCATTCTGTTCTCGTCGAACACGTACCTATCCCGCATTTTTTCATACTTCCTTGTTTCATGATGTGTTCTGAAGAATTTTCAGGCTTCCTCTTTTCCCAGGGAATACGTACTGATGATAGCTTCTGAATGTAATATTCACAAACTTCTTGAACAATATCTTTGAACCTTTCTTTTCATCCGGATGGAGTTTATTGTAAATCATCGTAGCGTTCGCTAAAGATGCTTGAATAAGTCGCATAAAAAGACACCATGTCCATTTTTTACCTATTATCGAAGGCATCAGAGCATTACAGTGTTGATCGTGGAGATCGACACCACCCATGTGTTGACTGTACATGAAAAAAGAATGAGGGAAAAGAATGGAATTTTTCGACGATTCCTGCCATCTTTGCATTGCCACTTTCGGTTCATCCCCATATTTAGTTGAGAGAATCGATACGGGTTTGGAATCCATTACCGTAATGAAATTCCACCCTGAATTTGCTTCATGCTTAGAAATAGTGGTTCCTCTTTCAGCTTTTTTTGGCATTTCGACCTTCTCTTTCATGCGATTCTGCCGGGCAGTGCCTGTTGATGATAAACCATTCTTCTTCAAATGTATCATTAAGTCTGGATTAGAGAAAAAGTTGTCAAAGTACACGTGGTACTTACTCAAATCTTCTTTTTCGGTTCCTTCTAACAAAGTAGAAAGTAATTGTATTACTACTTTTAAACCAATCCAACAGAAGCTAAAACTTTTTGTGTGATATTCCCTGATTTACCAGTGTAAATATCGAGGTCATAGATATATCCATCAGAAGAACAAAGTGCCTACATCTTTATTCCAAACCTGATGAGCTTATTCCTGATACACTGCTTGATACCAAATCTACCGAAATATTTCACCATTACTTCATCTATCGATAGGTTGTAGTCGAAGAAACCGAATTGCATGCAATTCTCACGGAAAAAGTCATACATCGTTCTTACTTTCCAAACTTTGTCAGTTGGATTTTCATCTTGATGTTTGTAAAATCGAATATTCTTCTTGATGGTAACAAATTCAGTTCTCGTCAAAAGTTCGGTAATGATTGGACACTCTAGGATTCGTTTTGTTGACCAATAATCATAAAGACGTTTTCTAGAATTGTAAATAGTAATCATTATGATTACAATAAATCTTTCTAGATCATTTTTAGACAAATCGAAATGATTCTCAGCAGTAGCTTCCACAACATGATTCTTCGTCGATTCCGAGAAGAATAACTCGAATAATTCCAAGGAATTTTTAAAAAACAATGGAGAAATAGCTGACAGATTGGAGTTGTCCTCGATATCAGGAGATATATTATCCAGAGTATCATCTTCCCAATCGTAAATATGATTCGGCTCCAACAATTTTTGAGTACTTGTGTAAGTACTTTTCACATGTTCGTAAGAACCTATAGGAAGATCATGAGATGTTATATCTTCTTCTAGATCAACATCCGAATCTCTATCTAAACTTTCATGATCAGCAGGAACAAATGCTATATCGACATATTGATCTTCGTCAATGTCAGAATCCTCAACTAAATCAGGTAGATCCCTAACTCTCCGTCTCGACATTATCAATTGCGTTATCGACACAGAATAATGTGATCTATTTTTATGAAAAGTTCTATTCCTAAAGTCTAGTTTCGAAAGATAATTTTTTTTTCAATTGATGTACCACCGTTAGCCTGTTACTCAAACGTGATCTCTAACACGGAAGGTTTTGAAAAAAAATAAGCTCATCCAATTGTAGCATGCAACACTACGGTATTCCGCAGGTCAACATCTAAGACGGATGAGAAGGATGATTTACATGTGAAAAGTTCATTCCTGTTTTAGACTAACAAATTGAACTCTGACAAAAAAACGTTACATAGGTTTTTGTCGTGTTTTTGCCCGTAGAATCGATATCCGCATTCAGTTTTGCAAAATTACGACATTTTGGGTTATTTGTTTAAATAATTTGTTATAAACAAATTTTATTGGACAAAAGAAAAAACACTGGTATTTTTTTTTTTGGTTATGCAAAGGATGGCACAGTTCGTTTCTCGATATCTCTGCCATATTTTGCATGGTATTTGGCATGGTCAATGCCCCCTTCCCAGAGTACGATTGTTTATAGGTATTTTACACTAACAAATTGAACTCTGACAAAAAAGCGTCACATAGGTTTTTGTCGTGTTTTTGCCCGTAGAATCGATATCCGCATTCAGTTTTGCAAAATTACAACATTTTGGGTTATTTATTTAAATAATTTGTTATAAACAATTGTAATCGACAAAAGAAAAAACACGGTTATTTTTTTTTTGGTTATGCAAAGGATGGCACAGTTTGTTTCTCGATATCTCTGCCAGGTTTTGCCTGGTTTTTAATGGGTTAATATACATTCGCACGCATAATAAAGCTTATGGCGACAGTCTTGTAGTATTGTATTAGCCATTATCTCAGCTCATCAGTGTTTAATAGTGCAAATTGCACATAGATCAATCATAAAGACAATCAATCATTAGCATATAGCTATCACTTTACATTGGTACAATACAAAAACATAACTTAGGAACGGAACCTAAGATTACTGCTGTTGTTGATCACCGTGGGATTGCACTGAGGAAGTGAGCCGCGCACTTTATTAGGCGATCACGATATTTTAACTGCTACTCTGGTTTTTACTTTTGTACAACGCCCTCCACCTACTACCACATGTTGCTCGCTTTGTAATTTTAATTAAGATGTCTTCAATCGCTATCTTCGCCCTATCAAGTGGCATTACATTTGCAACATTGAAGGAATCGACAATAAAGTAAACTTTTTTACGTCCTCCCTTCTTAGTTTACATGGCAAACATGCACCCTACCAGACTTTTACCACATAGAAACGCATCTCTCGTTGGTTTAATCAAGAACTAAAAGATCTTATTAAATCTCGCAATAGATCTTAGTGCATCTTTAAGCGTTCTGGCCATACGGATGTTCGAGATTCATAAAAATTACTCAGAAACAGCGTTAAAACTGTTGCTAAAGTCCTAAGTCTTCGTACTATAAAAATAAGATATCCAACTGTGCTAGCGCATCCGATATGTGGGAATGTGTTGATGAACTGGGCATATGCTCGAAATCGCTTGAAAAATTATTCTTCCTGCAACATTTAATGAACTTAATCAGTTTTACGCTGGGGACCCTTACCCCTCCGGGACAGTCGCTCTATTATATAATACAGTCGTTCCAAACAAATTTTAAAACTCCGTACGCACTCGAGTCTTCATTACCTGCCGCCGATTTTTATATCAAGGTATCTATGAAAAGAAGCTCTCAAAAAAATTTTCAGCCCCTAAAGTCCACTGTGTGACCTAGTAGTGTTCTTAATTTTCAAACATGGCTAAATACAGTTATTTTCAAAACATTCTAGAGAGCTTCCATTTTTGTCAAATCGAACATAGAAAATAGAATTAACATCGTATTTTTGTAATAAGGGTGAATAGAGCTTTTTTTTGCATAAAAAATTTTCAAAAATTATGAAAACTGAGACATTTTTTGATAATATTAAAATTTTTTAAATTTCTTGAAAATTTTAAAAGTTATGAAATTTTTCGAAAATTCTGAAGTTATTTCACCAGAGAAAAAGGCACGAATATTAATTGCTTGTTCAGAAGTCTATTTTTCAAGTTTCTTTCACTTTGTTTTAAACACTGACTACCTGCAGTACCAAAATCTCGAAGATTGAAACTGAATAACTAATATAATCACTAATTTAAACGCAGAACACGATTAAATTTTTATTATTTATAAGCATTAAAATTGAATATAGTAATAGAAAAGTATTTTTGATTCGAAATTTTTTCAAGATCTTGGTACTGCAAGTAGCCAGTGTCAAAAAAAAGTGAAAAAAAGTTCAAAAATTGACCTCGGCTTACAGTGAGATGCTATACTTTACGACCACTGAACTATATCAGTGTGCTGACCAGATCGCGGCGTCCCGTGCTTCCAAGCTAGTGACTTCCGTCTGTACTCTAACTTGCGTTCCTTCGAAATACATTACATTTCCATCTGGTTCATCTGCTGTTCTCTGCGATCGCATGAGCTCTTCTCTATCTTCTGAGAAGATTCAGTTTGGCTGCGCTACCAATACGGCTTCTCTTTCGGGAGAAGGCTCGCCTGGTTGCGGCTGGGCTTCCTGGTATGCCCGCTTCTGCGGTTGCATTGACTCTAGTTCCTCTTCAGTGAATCTCGAGCCTGCATGGGGTGGTTTGATCACATCGGTCTCTTCTTCGAGAGAAGACCTGTTCGATCGTGACTGAGCATCCGTTTACCGTCGTCGCTTCAGTTCCGACGAATTGAGCTGCCACTGAGGTGACATTTTCCTTCTAAATCTTGTTCAAGTTGTCCTTTCCTTCGTGGGAGGTCGTACCCGTTTGCAGAAACGCATTCGTTCCCCTCGTCGTTGCTTTGGCTTCAACTGGGGGAGGCATCGATAAAATCGTACGGCCTTCTGCACAATACGTCGATCTCCGCGGCTGTTCGGTCTCTCCTCTCTCTTCTGACAGAGTCGAGTTCAGTTGACTTCCGTTCGGCCTCGTCTTTGGGAGAGGGCTCGTCTGGAAATGACTGGACGCCCACTTCCCTCCTTGACACTCCAGTGCCGGTGGGGGCATGCACTGCAGATATCGTATATCCTTCTGGGGGATTCGTTGATCTCTGCGACTGTGTGGCTTCATCCACTTCTTCTAAGGAGGTGAAACTCAAATGCCCGACTAATCCGACCTCACCTTCGGGAGAGGGATTGTCTGGGCATGCGTGGGCGTCCTTGGGGATACTTTGTTCATTATCCCTATCAGATACGTGTTGGTTCGAACTCATCCGGTCCTTACTTCCGAATATATGCTTCATTCAGCAGTCTTTGTTGGCATTGGCGGCTTGTGCCGTACCAGTGCTTGGCCGAAGCAGTGATGTCTCTCCAAGTTTTCCACTTCAATTTCTTATTTCGGTGTCAGGTTGCTGCCGTATCGGTGAAGAGCTCCGACAGTGCTGTCAGGAGTTCGTTATCCGATAAGTTGGCCAAGTTTACAGTCGTCAACTCTCGCGAGGAAGACATATGTGCTCTCGTCTTTCTTGCCAGAGAACTTGATGTTCCATTTCCTGACAACTTGACGGACGTCACGTGCGTTGCCGCCTCATCGTGTTGTCTGACCTTCGTCCCTGACTAGGTGGACTAGGGTCAGTCTGATTGAGGGCTGAGCGGTTTGCCGATTGTTCGAAGTTCGGTCTGTCTCTTAGTTGCTCGTCATTTGGCCTGTTTTCCCTATGATCGTTTGTCCTTTTGATTTATCGCTGATTGCCCGATGTAGTAGTCCCTCGACTACTCTCCCCCTCTTCCAGACACGACTCGCTGGGGGCAGGTGCGTCGAACTGCTATCACGTTCGTCTAACAGCGTGTCGCCGAATAACGTGTACGTATCTTGGAAATTCACAGAACACCTGACATCATCATGTCTTGTGCTGGACAATAATTGTTCTTTCCTCAATGTATCGAATTGCTGTCTGGGCATCCAGGTATCCTGAATCAACTCAGGTAGTATGAATGGAATGTCTACTGGTACCTGGAAGGGATTTCCTTTAGCTGATACCAACGTACAGCGACTGCTCACGATTTCTATGGACTCCTGTGTTCGACAGTAACGCGGACAGTTGATGATCTTTCGCATCACCTTTATGAATTTCATTGTCTACGTCTTCTGTAATGATGTCATTAATGAACTGCCTACGTAACCTTGCTCGATTGTTGATGGTTTCATTTTCTGGTTCTTTAGCCATTTAATCGCAGAATCCAGTCTTCAAGTGGTGACGCTGTGGCGGCCGCCATTCTGTAGAAATTATCTGATATATATATAACGGATTTCAGATGTAGTATATATCGATTTTTTGCATTTCTACAGGTTCTCATTGTTTTTAAGTGTGTCAAACTACTTTTCTTTTTAACTTTTAACTTTTCAAATTTTTCATATTGGAGCTAAGTGTACGATTTTTGCAAGTTCTAGCGCCCTTGTTTCCGCAATTTCCGCTTTTTATTCGCTTCGTCAATCAAATCAATCACGGGAATACCCTCGTTAAAAACTATAAATATTAAATAAAAATAAAAATTTTCTTAGTCGGCATAACTCTTTTGAGTAAGAATCTCGTTTCTAATTCGAAAGTGTGTGCAAAATTTTTCGTAAATTATTTAGAAACAAAAATAAGTTCAGTCTTTCATTCTCTTAATTTTTCTGATTTGATTGTTTTTTATGACAAAAAAATTCTAACTATTCTAAAATGAAAACAATCAATTTTCCCAAAAAGGGTCAAGAATATTTTCAATTTTAATTGACAACTTTTTTAAAATCTTACTGATTTATTTTAAAGGAAATAAAATTGTGAAAACGTAACAGAAAAAGTAATTCTTTGAAAAGAAATTTTAATTTTTGGAAATGTTCGATTTTTGAAAGAGAAATGATCAATTTTTATATTATTTATTTAATAAAAACTGTAAAAAAATGTTAGACTATTTTTCGGTTCGCTAATCGAAGGTCCTGCAAAAAGAAGCCCTTTTTTATTTTATTTTCGAGAAGAATTGGATTTTTGTGTTAAAAATGGTATTTAAGAAAAAAATTTACTTTTTCAAAGATTTTCTAATTTTCAAAAAAGAATTAATTCGTTAATAAATAAATTTCCTCTGTTTTCTTAAATATCAAAAAAATTAAACCAAACTATTTTGGAAGTAAAACTTCAAACCTTTTCAAAGTTGTTCAAAAGAAATCAATTTAAAAAAAAATGTTTTTTCGAAAAAGAAATCTGATTTTCAAAAATTATTGTTTATTAATGTTCAGTAACAACAATTTTGCAGAAAAAACAATTTTTTAAAATAAAGAACAAAGATTCCAAAATGCCTTTTATTCTTCTTAAAAAAAATTCCAATAAAAAATAATTTTTATTTTTCCGAAATTATTGTTTATTAATGTTCGATAGACAAATTCAGAAATTAATTTCATTCCTCTTACAAATTCAAAAAAACAAATCCAAGTTTGCGATTTTATTGTTTATTAACGTTTAATAAACAATGAGTCTAAAAACAAAAAAAGTTCACAAATAAAAAAAAAATTTCATAATGCGCGGGGTTCCCGAGCGGTCATGCATCCTCAAACAACCAGAATCTAAAGGTGCTTAACTCCATCGATCGTTGAAACAAAAATTTTCAAACATTTTACAATTTCGAGAAATAGTTTTTAAGGTCAAATCTACAATTATTTAACCCTTAGCGGCCACACGGAGTAACTAGTTACCCCAGGCTCAGAAAAAGTGAAATTGGAGGTCTAAAACATTTGAAATTGATACAAGTAACGACATCTGCCATCTATAAATTGACCGATAAAAATCATTAGAAATATTGAAGAACACTTCAACAAACATGAAACAATCGGTTACAAGTGTTAAAACACCCATATGTCTTGTACAACTAGGTTTTTCAGCGTGGGGTAATGAGTTACCCCATGTGGCCGGTATGTGGCCTGGCTGAGGTGTGGCCGCTAAGGGTTAAACAGAAGCACTAAAAAATTAATTTTTCATGGTCCTGTTTGGTCTAACAGGTGCAGTTTTTTTTATATTGACTTAAAAAAAAAGTTCCGTACGTATTTTTCTTCATTTTGTACTTCAGAACATATGACAAAAAATGACAAAAAAATATGTACTTCAGGACTTTTTACCAAATTCAGTATTTAATCGCCAATTAAATTTTCTAAATAGATAATTTGTTAAGTGATTTTTAAGCCATTTTTGGATTTTCTCAAGCATATTGCGGTAATTTTAGCCCCATAACGTCACTTTTTGCTACATTTTTCATACGTTATCTAATAGAAAAAAAAATTAAAGGTAACTTGGTAAAATAAAGAAAGTAGATTTGCGGGTAAACGACCCCCTTAAATGTTACCGACAGAACAATGAATAATTTGACATTACTCAATATATCGTGCGTACCTTCGGACTGGAAAAGCTATTATTTAGAAATCTGCAACGTTCGCCACGACACAGCTGCGTGTAGGCATAATTATATTGTACGTTTATACCTTAACTATACATAAAAGATAGTCGTAAAAGGAAATTAAACGTAAGTACAAATAAAAAAAATGGAAATTAATTAAGGGGTAACAGCAATCTAGGTACAGCTATTTATGACGATTTTTTGTGGGTAAATAATAAGCGAAATGAAAAATTCGTTTAAAAAACTTTATTATACAATTAATAGTGAAAAAATTTTTTTTAAAATGGCGGTCATGGGAGCCTCTAGTAGGCCCTTACTTTTCCGATGAACCCTAGAACAAAAAATCAAAGTTGTTCTTAAAGTATATATTAGTAGACGTAGTAGTACGTAGGAATTTTTTTAAAATCAAATTTAAAAAATGGTGCTAATTTGAAAAAAGAGTTTCGATTCTGACAAAAAGATTGGCAGTAAATTGTTCATAAATTGTTCATTTTATTGTAAAGGTGCAGTCAAAATTTGAAACCAATCTATGCAACCGTTTTTGAATAATCTGTCCGCCTAGTTTGAAAAAAGCGGTTTCGAGAAAAAAACGTTTAAAGTTTCCGTAGCACTTAAATTCTTGAAAACTTGTATTTACCTCTAATCTGCAATACCTGCACAATACATTTGACCTTCTACATTAATATTCCCCTCTTCTTCTTTCCTTTTTTATTTTATTGGACAAACGAGCCTCTCTAGCAGCATCAGTCAGCGATGGCTCTGCAAACTTGACATGGCGCGCGTCCGCTGCGTCGCAGAAGTTAAAACAATTTGGCCCGAATTTGAAGCCTAACTCTTCCGTAAGTCTCATGGCGCTTAAAAGACCATCGGTGTATATGTCTACATCAGTATACACAGCAGTGTCAAGAACATACTTTCCACTGCAGACAGTTTTTGCACCCATTGACCAGACGGTTGCATTAAAAAATTCGCTGTTGTTCTGTGTGAAGCTACATACACAGTGAGTCAGCAGATCGTTACTACTGAGTTCTTCGTAAACGGGTTATAATCTTTTAAAGTGCCAGTATCCTTTGCCTTTTGCCACGAGCAGCATGAATTTTCTCCGGGCGGGCATCTTTCATGCAGAGATACTTTGTGATCTAGCGTCGCATATATTTCATTGTGCATTTTCTCGATAAAATCGTGATTGCGACGAATAGCTAAGCCATAATAAATGGATAGCTCGTCGATTAATTTTCCAGTCAACTTGACATTTCCTCCAAGTCCCTTCGTTTTTTTTCAAATTGCAAACGCGAGTTCTCATTCGCTTTTGCACGAACAAAGATTAGTTTCCTCGTGACGTGTCTAATACACGCATTTGTCAGTGTTAATAGCATATCTAGACTTTCGGAACAAAAGAAATATCTTCTGTATCATTAATAATCAATAATGCCACCGTAGAAATCTCTCCACATATTATATATGTAGTACAAATGCCAAATCTGTAATACAAATGACACGTAAATGACCATGTCTAGCTGCAATGTGTCATTTTCTTTTCATTTGTATTACAGATTTGGCATTTGTACTATATATCGAATATGTAGCCAGATTTTTAGAGTAACATTGCTAGTTATTAATGAATTAGAAGATAATTCTTTTGTTTCGAAAGTCTAAATATATTATTAACGTTAACAGGTGCGTGAATTAGGCATGCTACGAAAACTACAATAAAAATACCACGAAAATGACAATAAAAATGCTATGAAAATGACAATAAAAATGCCACGAAAATGATAAATCGACCATTAAACTAGATTTATTCAGATTAAGCGAATATTTAGACGTACAAAACTAAACGAACATCGTTTACATGATGCATTATAACACTAACAAAATTTTTAGCTCTATCATCTGTTCTGAAGTACATTCAATGGGATAACTAAAAGCAGGAAACTAAAAACTCCATTTTTTAACAATCACCCATATAAAGGACCTGTTCTGACTGACTGATTGATTGTCCGACTGACTGCCTGAGTGACTAACCCACTAATCAATGCGATGGAGGATGCTAGCGACTGGAAACTTGTACAGTATATATAGGAAAGATCAGTCTTGATATGATACTTTGTAAAAATCGTGGACAACACTGCGACGGGAGATGCCAGTATATATATGGGTGATTCTCTCAGAAATCGAGATCAAACAAGATTTTCTTTTTATTTCTTCGGTAAAAATGTTCCTCTTTGTTTGTAGAATGTATGGAAAGTTTTTCAGGTGTTTTGAAACCCCTAGGTTCAAAGTTGATCAAGTCTAAATATGAGTCTGTAGTCGTGTTTTACATTATTCAACAAACTTCAACCACCATTTATTCAACAAAATTAAATCTTTAAAAAAATTGGAGCAACGGAAAATAAAAAATGGTTCCAAAACCTATCAATGCCCCCTTCGATTAATTAAACTCATTTTAAAACATAAAATCCTTAAAAAAGTGGGTTTTATCACTCGAACCATTACACTAAAAATCATGAAAATAGCTTTCTTCAGTACAAAAGTGACTGCCATAGTCGCAAAATGGCAGCAGTGCAATATTTATATTAAAAAATCAAAATAACATGAGATATTGTTAAAAAAATTATTAAAATGCACATTTTAGCAATAAAGTCATATTTAGCTCCGAACAACTTTAAACCTATGGGCTTAAAAAAATCTGAAAAGTTTACATGCATTCTACATATAAAACGGAAGATTTTTTCTAAAATTAAAAATAAAAATTTGGCAATGGCACTAATATTGTCAGACTAAATTTATCGTTTTAATATGAATTTACATGTTCAAATTTCTTAAATTATATTTCTTATCAAGAATTTTTTCAAAAGATTTGGGATAAAATTGGCTGAAACGGGAAGTTCTCTCCTCCTGTTTGAAGTCGGTTGAAAAAGAATTATCGAAATCGATTCATCAATTGAGGAGATGTACGTGAACAGACAAAAAAAATAAAAAAAACATACGGGTCGAATTGATAACCTCCTTCTTTTTCAAGTCGGTTAAAAATACAACTTATATAATCAATTACATCACTCTAAAATTTTCTTTAGTCATGTTACATATACTTAAAATGATTAAATCATTCCCTGGTGAAAAATTGATCTAGAACTATGTAGATCTATCTAGTTTGTCATGGGAATAATCGAAGGCCTAGATAAAACTAGATAATTTTCTACCAGGGTTAATATACATGCTAATAAAATTATAATTTTTAACTGTAAATATGGCATGTGTATTACAGAATTTAATGCTTCTTAATATATGTAATACGGCAAAAAATGTGTAGACCAATGTACTTGATGAAATAGGTTACATTTTGATTGTAACCAAAGTTGTCATATGCTTTGAATCGTTGATTGAGATCAAAATTACAACCAATTTAAATGTGCCACGAAAATTACAATTTTGACAGTTAAACGTGATTTATTTCGATAAATGTACAGTTCAACTTGGAAACGAAAGGAGAATCTTGCATATAATGTATTATAACATTTTACAAACTTTTTAGAAATATTTTATGTTCTAAGGTTCATATAATAGTATAGAACACACGAAAACCAACTTTTTTGACAATGACCCATATGAGTATTGGGTTTTTGGTATATATCATTTACAGCACCTTTCTGTGCTTGTATCAATTTTAAAATTTCAATGTGAAATTTTTTTGTGAATTTGATACCTTCATGTCTAATTTGACTGGACTATTTGTTAAAGCGTCGAATTTTGACATCTGGTAGGATTCAAATTGTTCTTTAAATTATAAATATTAAAAATGTAAACATTCTTTAAAATAATAAGGGGAGATCACGGAGTTCGGATTTCGAATTTTGATCAAACTTTGGGGATCGACTTTTGGAACCTAAAAATGAAGCACAGCACCTATAGTGTTATTCAATGGGTCTTTAAATCTGAGATAGAGCCAACAAGCATTAGCCATGAAATACGCCGTATCTGTCATACAAAGTCCCAATGGATAAAACCACGAGTATTGGGCTTCATTTTTATATATCAGAAAACGATCCCTAATGTTTCATCAAAATTCCTGGTCTCACCTTGTAAGTATTTCATTCATTACACTGTTTTTCTTAATTTATTTTATAGTATTTAATAATTATGTCACTTTGACAACCGTGGTTAATAATGTGTATTTATAATATTTAATTAGTATGTTAGATATTGATATGGCTTATAGCTTTTTTATACCATATTAGTTTTTATTTTTAGGTACACCATAATATCTCATTCTCCTCTAGTGTTTTGCCACCAACTGTCTTAATTATTTATAAAATTCTAGATGAATCTGTTAGCTTTACATACTCAATTGTCTCGTATGGTTTTCAAATTTCATAGGATAATATTAAACCATAATTACACTGGGTATAGGTAGTGTTTTTAGTATATTCCAAGTTATGAGGTCATAGAAAATTCTTACTGACGTACAGAGGATAAACTTACATATCGATAAACTTATTTAAGATTATCGCCTGCGTCACCTTCCTACCAAACGGCCACTCGATAGTCAACCTAAGCGATAATGTAACCTATTTAAGGTTTTTTGTCTTCACAAAGCTTTCGTTTCTTGAATAAAATATTATACTTTTCGATAAAATTTAAATAAGTCAACTACAGATAGATTAATCGATGCTGTGATGGGGTGGCGAATGGGTTAAGGCTAAGGTAAGCAGCGCGGTTAGTTCTTAAATGGGTGACCGCCAGGAATCGCTTAGGTGATGTATTACACTAGTAGCTAGACTGTAGGCATACTTGCTCATGCGGGTTCTGGACCACCCCCTCCCCTCTCAAAGTGATCCAGTATCCATCGTGTGTATAAGCCCTATCCCTGTATTGTCCCTTTCTCTAATTTTTCAGCATTCGTATTGTATGGTTTAAGCCATCCCTTGAATTAATTCCTCTCAAAGTGATCCAGAATCCGTAGTGTGTATAAAGCCTATGCCTGGTCTATCCCTTCTCCAATTTTTCCCGGATTCGTATTGTGTGTGTATTAAGCCCCTCATCTGAACAGTCCCCTCTTAAAGTGATGTAGAATCTGCATGTGTTTTTTTATCCCCACTCTGTAGGCGCGAATACGTAGGCGTTTTACTCCTACCCGGTTTTGAAAATCCATTGCGTTTTTTTTTAGAAAAGAGGAAAAGGATCAGTCTCTGGGCTCCTCTTTTCGAAGAAACAGATGGCATGCGTAGGTAATGGAAAGTAACCTTAACTGTATGAAAAGAAAGAGTCAGCTTTTAATAAAGAAGCATAGCTTGGTCGTTTTCTCAGAAAAAAGTGTACACGAACCGATATATATATTTCGGCACCTGCGTTTTTCAGTACCTGCGTAAGGGCCTGCTGTGCGAGGTTTTGCGTGGTATATATATATATATATATATATATATATATATATATATATATATATATATATATATATATAGCAGTTCCATAGCAGTTTCTTCTGAGATTTTTTGTTCTACCTGCACGAACCCTTCCGAGAAACACACACATATATATATATATATATATATATATATATATATATATATATATATATATATATATATATATATATATGTTTCTCGGCATGTACGGATAATAAATTTTAAATTAGCAAAGGCTTGGTCACTATCTCCGTAAAAGTGAAAACGAGCCGATGCATTGAGCAAGCAAAAAAAGAAAAGCCTCGCGCAGCACAGTCTTACAGAAAGGGTTCGTGCAGGTAGAACAAAAAATCTCAGAAGAAACTGCTATGGATGCGCGCAGGTAACAGAGAAATCTCAGCAGTGAACGATCTTAGAGAATGGTTTCATGTGCGTTGAAGATCCTCGCGCGTAGGTGAAAGCAAATGCTTTTAGCAATAAACGCATTTTAAAGAAAGGCTTACTGCACGCAGATATTTAAAAATTCTTTTATGCCGATACCCTCGCTTTTCCAAGGACGGGATGAGTCGATGTACACGAACAGATACGCCGGCTGCGCGAAAGGCAATCGTTCGGTAGATAAAGTCGTGGTCACTCTTTCACAGTAGTCGGAAAAGAGATTTCCTCTCGAGCTGTTTATTTGAAACTGATTCGCTGGCGGCGCGAAAGGAAATCATTCGTTAGATAAAATCTTAGGCATTTTTACGGTCAAATGCAAACATGGGGATGAACGACTTGTGAAAACAGTAAAAAATTGATAAGTCCTCAAAGAAAAAAAAACTTAGCTTCCACACTTTAACGTCGAAGGAAAGCTGAGGATACCTGATAGACAGGAGCCAATACGTTGACGATGCACAGATACAAATAAACTGCATTCTCAGCGATAAATCGTGTATGAAGATTACTGGAGGGGGGGGGGGGGGTGTTTTTGAAAATTAGAGGAGGGAATATTTTTTATGAATCGTAGGATTCTTCGAAAAAGTAGTGGGAAGGGATGCTGCGAGAATGGGCAAAATTTCTATAAGGGAGGTGTTTTTGAGATTTTGGGAGAGAAATTTCTCACGAATCGTAGGACTTTTCACAAAACGTAGTAGAAAGAGAAACTCAGTTTTCCTATATAAATATCACGGCGCTTGCTGTGGTCCATCAGTTCAAGAATCATATTTGATTTTTTTTCTATCACCGAAAGAAATGGGAAGAGAGTGTCCAAACTAAATGTAAAAAACTTGACGTAAATTATGAAAAGTATTTTTGCATAAATTTTCATTAAAATTCATTCTACCTCGCGCAAAATGGTATCTCGCGGATTAAACGAGCTAGGATTAAGAATCGTTCAGAATGAGGATAGAGAAGAAGACCTTTGGGTAAGTGCTAAGCTATTCTTTTTTAAACTTATAAATATGTTTATTAATTTTATTTTTAATTTACTTTATAGCATTTGGACGAAGGAGAGCTGCCAATATGGCAATACGTAGCCCAACGAATGGAACAGGATAATTCTCGAGAAAAAACAGAGAATGAGGTATAGAAGGCATATAGAAAAACTACGTTACCTTAAGTTTAACGCTAGTAAAAGTGTAAAAGTTAGTTTCAGGATAAAGTAAAATATATGACGTATATTTAATTAAAATTGATATTATTACATTATAACGCGTGGCTCGGACTGCCGTGGGCATGAGGCCCGGAACCACGGTATATGAGGATTAGACAAATTATTAAGAAAGCTATTATTAATTGCCAATCGGCATAAGCCGTCAAGCAATTAAACGTGGACCTTCAAAGGGTCATAATTTTATTCAAATTTGAAAACTTTAAATATATTATTCGCTTCCTCCCCGAAAGGGAGTTCTCATTTATACTAACTACTTTTAGTGTTCACACTCAGACACGGCTAGCTAAGAGTTGTTTCTACACGCGGAGAGTCATGGGGTCTCGACGGTTACCGCTTCCTTTCTTTCATTTCCTCTCACACACGAAAACATAGGCGAAGCTTGTTTGAACAGACACATCTATCTTTATTTCACTGAGAATCTATGCGAGTGGGAGAACACGCTGTAAATTTTACACAATAACGTTTTACCGAATCTACCACGAGGCAAATCGTTGAAAGTAACAGAGTTTTTTCGTGAGTTAACGGATTATTCTGGTTTAGACGCTCGAAAAAAAAGGCTTTTTTGTGAATTTTTTCTGACTTTATTATCAAAGATATTATTATAAAACTTGTTCAGCGTATCAAATACATTCTTAAAGTACAAAAAAAATTTTATTTTTTTATTTTTAACAGTTTTTGTGTGATATAATCAGATACGTCACCAACGTAACGCCTCAAAAAGTAGGTAGATCGCTGGTGGGTGTGATATCTTCATATAAGTTCACCTAAAAAAAAAATTCAAACAGTTTTAGATTAAGTGTAATAGTGGTTATCCAGCATACTAGAATTATAAATATTTATTGAAAAAAAACAAGATGGCGTCGAAAATAATACGAGGGTAGTTCAATAAGTCTTTAGAATGACCAACAGATGGCGCGCGAATCGCTCCAAATCATCTGTTTTCAGTCAGCACCACTCCCGACTAGATATATGGTGCAGTCACAGTCCACATCTTCTGAGTTTACGTGTTTTTATAACCAATTGAAAAAAAAATTGCTTGTTAAGAAAAATGGAAAAAAACGAGTTCAGAGCGGTAATTAAACATTTTCAATTAAAGGGTTTAACTCCATATGAGATAAAAAATGAATTGGACTCAGTTCATGGCACATCTGCCCCTGCCTTAGCAACGGTTTATAACTGGGTAAATGAATTTAAGCGTGGTCGTACATCAATAAGTGACGAACCACGTTCAGGAAGGCCCGTAGAAGCAACTACTCCCGAAATCATCAATAAAATCCACGATATGGTGTTGAAGGATAGAAGATTAAAAGTGCGTGAGTTAGCTGAGGCCACAAGGATATCTATAGGTGCAGTTGTTTCAATTCTACATGAAAAATTAGGCATGAAAAAGCTATCGGCAAGATGGGTGTCGCGTTTGCTCTCAGCTGAGAATAAACGCAATAGAGTGGTCGCCTCTGAGGCTCTTTTGGCGCGCATAAGTCGGAATCCTGAGGAATTTTTTCGTCGATTTGTGACTGTGGATGAAACATGGATACACCACTACACTCCTGAGACAAAGGAACAATCCAAACAGTGGATTTCCACAGGCGAACCAGCTCCAAAGAAGGCAAAGACCGTAAAGTCAGCTGGTAAGGTTATGGCTACAGTTTTTTGGGATGCACGTGGAATTATACTTATTGACTACTTGGAAAAGGGTAAAACAATTACTGGTGAGTATTATGCATCATTATTAGAGCAGCTGAAAGAAGAAATTAAAAAAAAACGACCACATTTGGCGAGAAAAAAAATTCTCTTTTATCACGACAACGCCCGAGTTCACACATGCTTCGTTTCAATGGCTAAAATTAAAGAACTAAAATTCGAATTGGTCGAACACCCACCGTATTCACCAGATTTAGCCCCCAGTGACTTTTTCTTATTTCCAAACTTGAAAAAATGGCTCGGTGGACAGAGATTTACGGACAACGAAGACGCCATTGCCTCTGTAAGTGCTTATTTTGATGAACTTCCGAAAACGCACTTTTCTGAAGGATTAAAAAAACTTAAAAAGCGATTGACCAAGTGTATAGAGCTCCAAGGAGATTATGTTGAAAAATAAAAAAAAATTTACCCAAAAAAAATTGTTTTTATACTTTATTCTAAAGACTTATTGAACTACCCTCGTAATAATAAAAAACTGTGTTTTTTTCACTGTTTTTTGCAAGAAAAGCATAGTAAAAATCAATATTTCAAGGAGATCCTAGTACATTGGAGAAGTATATGTATGTAGAATATGTGGTTAAAATTTCATAAGGATCGGTTCAGTGGTTTCCGAGAAATCACACCCCCAACCGAAAAAACATTGTTTCGAGAAAATCGCGTTTAAAGTTTTTTTTAATTAAAAATCATGAAAAAATCTTGCTTACATTTAATCAGCGATGCCTCCACAATACAAAACGCCTTCTTTTTGTTCAAAGTTCTCATTTTCTTCTAATCTGACCTGTCTCTGCTTGGTCCTTGTCTCTTTAGACGATTCAGAGCTACGACGCTTCGCTAAACATTTACGTCCATCGTCGCGGTTTCTGGCGAAGTCGACGGCTGTCTGTCCGAGTTTGATGCCCAAAACGCCCTTTATTTTTAATACTGGCTCGAATCCCTCGTTAAAAATGCAGGCGGCTGTTTTGCTTGCAATCTCAACGATTTTTTTACCATTGAAAATATGTTTGGGGGCCATACTCGAAACGCATTTGTTAAAACTTTCGTTATTATTCTGGGTATGGCCACCCAAACATCTTTCGAGCAACTCGGTCCGGGTTAAATCGTCATATATTGGCTTTAAAACTTCTTGTACATCGGCAGAAAGAGCAGGTTTATGTTTGTAAATAGTTATATTCTCCTTGGCTTTTAGGTATTTACACCATTTAACAGAACTTTCTTCCGTCACAAACTTTACACTTCAAATAACTTGACAGCATGGAAAACACAAGAAAAAAACTTATAATACAGTAACCAGTCATTTGCTCGACAGGCACATCGAAAGTCGCGTATTCAGTTTATCTCAATTTTTCAGCTGATTTGCTGGTTGACTGCGAATCAACTGCGTCAGTATGTCTATTGCCTTGAAATTTACGCTTTTTACCGGGTTTGCCGGGATGTTTGTTACTGAATTTAGACGATTTTTGATCCATAGTAAAATATCAAACACGTGCTGTTACTCGTTCAAAGTCAAAGACGAGACTGCTACTGATCGCTCAAAAGCGAAGCAAAAACTTCTCGTACAAGGTATATACAGCCAAACATTTGAAAATCTTTACCTGAAGAATACTTTTATACATGCTCCATTCTAAGAAAAACATCAAAGCATAGGATACATGACTTCCAAGCAGCTGCTTGAAGGTACAAAGGGGGATTAGTCGAAAGGTGGGTCTAGCGCGCGCGCTCAGGTAGTAAAGGTGCACAAGTTTAAAAATAACATAGTTAGAGTGCTCGGATCGTTCTAAAATTTTTACACAATACTTCTACATACATCTACTTTCGAAAAATGCACAAAAAAAATTCGATTTTTTGAAAGTGATAAACTAGAATGTTTAAAAATTTAAATGTTGAACCAAGGTACAATTTTACAGAAGTTCGTCAACGAAATTACCGCTACATCCACCTTAATTCTGAATCTTATTCCTTATCTTATAACCGTAATAAATTTATTACTTTTCCCATTTAACTTACCCTTAAAGCTAATACTAATCTAAATTTAAGTAATGGTATACAAAATTGTATCAAGAAAATTGTGCGGATAAAAAAATCTATCCTACGCCCGGGGCAGGAAAGGCAACCCGGCGTCGAATTACTGGCCCATATTAGGCACAAAACGTTGTGACTTAGATTAATGTCCTTCTTGTCGATGGCGTGGAGGCTGAAGTGAGTTGCGCAGTCACACGAAGAGGTTAGGCGAGAAGTTATACAAAAGAACTAATACAAATTTACAAAAGAAATATAATTCGTATAAACAATTAAAAATTATACGACTGAATACAAAATAATCAAAGTCCAGAAGGGACTCGCTGCGCGGATGTTGGATGAAGTCTCGTGGCTTGGAAGGTGTTGGTCGCCCGGGAGGCCGGAGAAGAGTGTCTCGAGTCTGGGCTCGATGCCGGCTCGAAGGCCTCGACCTTGGACCCACCTTCCATGTCACTGCCTCTGATTGGTGAATTTTCGTCGTCGCCAGACTCTCTGATTTGAGAGCAACCATCACGTCAGGTTGGGATCTCTGGTTCTCGCCTCTGGTCTTCTTCTCCCCGAAATTGCCTGATGCTGTAACAATCGTATTGCGTAAGGCACGGGAAATTTCCATGCCTGCTGGGGGAGAAGTTAGGAGACACTGTATATAAAGATGTCTATAGTGCATTGCCTTTCAATAGTCCGTGGGCTGTTACGTAATTGTCGTACGCCCTTGGAAAGAAAAATAAGCTTCTACACTATGGAGTATTTTGCCTTACAAGGTAAATGCTTAGAACTGAGAGAGACAGAGTGGCTGTGTTCTTCGAAGATTTACTTAACTTGTAGCTAATTCTGGCAGCCGACGGTGACGCTCGTTGCGATGATATTATACGGCGAGCTGCGAGGTCTTATGGACGTTTCAGGCGTGCTTGGGCTCGTTGCCTTTGAGAGGCAGCGGAACACAGCTCTTGATGGGCTGTTGATGATGACTGGTGCCAGATTTCCGCCGTAGAAAAAGATGCTTTTTGATTCCTAAAAAATTAATTCGAATCTACGTAGTATTTTTTCTAACCTACTATGATTCAGAACGCAAGGTGCAGAGACTCCTCTCGCGGTCATGGCAGGATTTCGTCTCGAAATCGGCCTTTGATGTATTAGTCGCGCGTGACTAACGCGTAGAAAATTAAAAATCTTCTCACCGTGTTACAACATGTTTTATTTTATTTACAGTACTACTTAACGCTTTTACTTAAGCGTTTAAAAAACGTAGAAGCTGAAACAAATAAAGATACACTTATAACAAAGAAAACAGTTAAGTTAGTTAAACAGATCTTAAAATGAAGGTTCAACTGGGCAGTAGAGCTTCAAGTAAGTTACATTCAGTACCTTTTTTATCTATCTTATGGTTTTATGTGTGGCATGTATATAATTTCTCAACTTTTGGAAGCATGGCGTCGTGGTATGTCGCTTTGGATATTTATAAACAGAATGCAGTATTATATTATTAAATTCGAGAAGGCAATTTTTCCAAAGGATTCTTCATCAGTCTTTAGCAATGATACTGACTTGGAATCAGAAGAAGAAGAAATTGTGTGCATTAATTTTGGTGAATATTTTTAAAACATTATGTGCAAATTGTACAGTTAAGTATATTCAATTTACGCATTGGTACAAATTTTTCTATAAGTAATACATAAAAGTGAAAAAGGTGCTAAGAAGTGTAAAGTCATATAAAGAAAGGTGAAAAGTAATGTGAAATTTTGTAAAGTTCAAATAAAATGTGACTGAATATGGTCAATTTTTGTTATTATTATCGACATGAAAATAATGAAATTTACGTATAAGAAAAAAATGTACAAAAAGTGCCGAGGTCTGTTTTTTCCGAGCGAGTGAAATGTCTCAAGCTGTGTTAACAGATAATAATATTTTTCGAAACAAGATCAAGAAAGAGAAGAAGAAAGTATATATAACACACACTAACGAGAGAAAAAAAATGCAATCGTAACATCCACTACTATTAACTTCATATTTTTAAATGAATCGGGAACAAAAATTATAAGTGTCGGAATACAACTTTTGCATACTGAACAACCACAGCTATTTATCCTGCTACCATCCAATTTCAATAATATTGGCAGTATCGACGCAGTTACTTAGATTAAAATTCAATACAATCTCAATGAAATAAGTGATTTTTTTTTACTTTTGACTGCTGGAGTGAAAATATTGCTTCACGTCTTTCAATGAACGATTTGGAAATCGTTTTTACAAACACATATGACGCTAAATCGATTATTTTTAATAAGAAAGCACAATATTCCAAAGATAACCAAACAAAGTACAAGAAATTTTATCAAGCGACTATTGTGTTACAAAAACCGTCTTTCGAAGGATAAAAAAATGCTATCGTTCAGTGGGATCGCGATATATTACCGCTCGCTGGGGCTGTAGGAGCGGAATTTTTTCCAAAAATGTAATATATCCCGATCTCCCTCCATGTGGTAGCTCCACACCGAAGCTCTGCGTTGAACTGTTTCGCGCCAATGCAGAGACCGCGCACCACCTCGGCGCGCCGACGCTACGTCCCGTGGTGGGACAGCGAGTGTGTGTGAGTGAAAGTACGTCCGGAGGGGAAGCGCTCTGAGCGGAAATATGTCGCGATGTATTATATCGCCATCACAGTATATGTGTAGAAGAGCGCTATCGCCGATTTCAACTGATGTTAAATAATATTATAAAATTAAAATTTATTTTTTTTGTGAACAGTTAAAATAAGTTATGAACGATATTGATATAATCTCTTAAAATGGCTATGACTTTGTAAAAGTGTTTTTATTCCAAAATAATGATTTCAAAACTAATGTAAAATCTAAATTTAATGATTCGGAATCGGGTGATTTTATAAAACATAACTTTAAAATTGTATACTTAGAATACACATCACTTCAACTCGATTATCTTATTCAGGAAATGCGCAATTCTTAAAAACTTTATTTATGTATGAATACGTGCGTAATATTCGTGTGAAATAATAATTTTTGTATTTTTAATATATTAATAAAGTATTACTACACACGACGATCCTCGATCAACTTTAATTAAAAAAAAATAACGATCTCGGATTTTTTCAGGATATTATACCTTGACCATTTACTAACAATTTAAGCCGAAAATGAAAATATTTCGTCGAGCCTCTTGGGAGAAAAGTTCATTTTTTTTCCTCATTTTTAGGCTTTTATTTTCTTAGAGCTTATATAAAATCTTTAGATTATTATAATTATAGTTTTGGACATTACCACAGCTGAAAAAAGGAAACAAATATGTGTACGTAACATCTAAAGTCAGAATGACCTTAACGCACAATAGTAAATACTATAGAGATCACCTGAAAATTACAGCGTCTGACTCAAAGGTGAAAATCTCCCTCTTTCAAAATAAACATAACATTGGATATATTTTTGTTTCAAGTAAACTTATCAGTCGTTCACACACAGTTGAGTAACCATCATGCACGAATGCATGAACAAAATCGTCTCGTGATTTGTTTATTATGCTGTGCAAAAAGTAAGACTATGATAAAGATATATCAAGCTTTAAAAATTAAATTAAAAGGTTTGTTTGAAAACTATGATTCTGATAATGAATGTCTTCCGCTTGTCATCTGTGTACCATGCAAACTAGGTGTATACCGCGCTAAAGTGAAAAAATAGACATACTTTTCTGAATTCAGTTTTAAGAGAAATCCAGGATTAAACACAGATGATAAATGTCAGTGTCACTTACGCGAACTTGCAAGATCCCCAGGATACAAAAACTTTGTAAAGGAATCAAAAGTGGGTTTAATAAAAAAAGTGTTTCCACGAGTAACTCAAAATCAACTCAAGATTCAAGCAGTACCCTAAATAAAGTTTCCGAGACACGTTATTCGGCATGTTTTTCTTTGTTGGGCAAAGAGAATAGTCACGTGTGCACTCAGTTAATTCGTATAGACAATTTGAATGAATGTATCGAAAAATTTTGTCGACCAAAAGAAAAGGAACAGCTAGTATCCTTGCTGCTTAAAAGTGTAATCGATGAAAAACAAAAACTAAATACAAGCGATACTTCAGTATCATTATCGCAGTCATCTGGAAAGCTGCTTAGAGTAACCATTAATAACAATGCTGGAATCGCCGCAGCTATTAGAGTGACTTCTTGTAATTTAAAAATAATTGAACCCAATTTGAAGAAAAAATTACTTTTTAATAATCATACTATACATGAATATTTTGAAGTTAAAAAATTTAATTTTGTGAATGTTAAAGCTAATGTAACATCGGATGCAACCGAAATTGTTGTTTATTTCCCTAATCTCAATAATTTTATTGAACATGTAAAGGAAAAAGATAACTATCTGAAATGCATCTTAAGTTTGGAATAGATGGATATATATATATATATATATATATATATATATATATATATATATATATTTATATATATATATATATATATATATATATATATATATATATATAATACACTTGTAAAACAAGTTGATAATACTTTTAATTTAGTCAGTTGATAAATATTTATATAAAAAACATTGTACTCATATCTGTACGTGATGAGAATTGTAAGCACAAACAACTTTTAATATTTGATTATCGAACTCAGGGTTGTTCTTCGAAACTTTGTATTTTATCCAGGTAGTATTGAAATCAAAATAAGCAGATTCCATCGCTTACTCATTATAAGAACCCAAGCCTTTTTGATATTTTGTACAAAAATCTTTAACGTGAAAAAAAGAACAGCATGGACTTTCGGAGTAACTGGAATTTGTAAATCTAAATAGCTCGCTTTGAATTCTGCAACGTATTTCGCAAAATCGGGATCAGGACTAGTAGTAAAGTAGGCTTGAACAACATTGTTGAATTTTTGATATGCTGAAACGTACTTTAAACCACCTATACCACATATCGCCCGCAATATGTCCACTTTATCTAATAGTTTTTTACATGAATTCCCTTTGAAAGCCGGACTTCCATGTGTTATTTCTCGTTGAACATTGCATTTCTCTGCCCAATTTAAAGCTAGCTCTTCACATTCGCGTAACATATGTGTAAATAATGTGTTTACTACATCAAGCATCAGATGCAACTCAGGATGAGTCATTACATCTAAAAATAATCTATGTTTACTAGTAGTAAATAATGGTGGATAAATGCAGTTTTTATAGTTTTTAGTCTGAGATCTATCGGCTCCTGATTTTTGTCAAGCCATATAATTATTAAGTGTATTACCAATGGTCCTATAACATCCACGTTCATCTAGATGATTCTTATCTGCGAAACACCAAGTACACGGATAAAAACTAGCATGTGACAAGATTCCTACAATAATATTGGCCAACTTGAGATATGTTGCACTAGTCCCTTGAAAATCATTAATTTTTAATTCAGACCACAGTTGGAATACATTTTCATAATTTTTCTGTGAGCAAGGCGCTACTGTCAAAATAAATAGCTGTTTTTTGCCAGAGGTCTTAAATTTTTTCGCATCACTCCATCATTATATTTTTGACGTCTCGCTTTTATTATTTCATTACTATTCGCCAACCCTTCTGCCATCGATTGTACAGAGAGACTAAATTCCAAAAAACCTCCTCCTCCATCTATTCCAAACTTAAGATGCATTTCAGATAGTTATCTTTTTCCTTTACATGTTCAATAAAATTATTGAGATTAGGGAAATAAACAACAGTTTCGGTTGCATCCGATGTTACATTAGCTTTAACATTCACAAAATTAAATTTTTTAACTTCAAAATATTCATGTATAGTATGATTATTAAAAAGTAATTTTTTCTTCAAATTGGGTTCAATTATTTTTAAATTACAAGAAGTCACTCTAATAGCTGCGGCGATTCCACAAGTTGTTTTATAACTTAAGTTAAAACTGCTTTGAATTTTACAAAAGTCATCAGCACTAAACAATGGTTATGTTAATCTTTTCGCAGCATTGTTATTAATGGTTACTCTAAGCAGCTTTCCAGATGACTGCGATAATGACACTGAAGTATCGCTTGTATTTAGTTTTTGTTTTTCATCGATTACACTTTTAAGCAGCAAGGATACTAGCTGTTCCTTTTCTTTTGGTCGACAAAATTTTTCGATACATTTATTTGAATCTAAGTAACTGCGTCGATACTGCCAATATTATTGAAACTGGATGGTAGCAGGATAAATAGCTGTGGTTGTTCAGTATGCAAAAGTTGTATTCCGACACTTATAATTTTTGTTCCCGATTCATTTAAAAATATGAAGTTAATAGTAGTAGATGGTACGATTGCATTTTTTTAATCTCGTTAGTGTGTGTTATATATACTTTCTTCTTCTCTTTCTTGATCTTGTTTCAGCTTGAGACATTTCATTATTTTCATGTCGATAATAAAAAAAATTGACCATATTCAGTCACATTTTATTTGAACTTTACAAAATTTTACATTACTTTTCATCTTTCTTTACATGACTTTACACTTCTTAGCATCTTTTTTACTTTTATGTATTACTTATAGAAAAATTTGTACCAGTGCGTAAATTGAATATATTTAACTGTACCATTGTGCACATAATGTTTTAAAAATATTCACCAAAATTAATGCACACAATTTCTTCTTCTTCTGATTCCAAGTCAGTATCATTGCTAAAGACTGATGATGAATCCTTTGGAAAAATTGCCTTCTCGAATTTAATAATATAATACTGTATTCTGTTTATAAATATCCAAAGCGACCTACCACGTCGCCATGCTTCAGGATTAATTACGGAATTCGATATTTTACGGATTCCTTAAGTTTTCAATTGTCCTACAACTTTTATGAAAAACGGATCCTGAAACCATATCAAAAGTAAAAAAATTGTATACATGCCACAGATAAAACCACAAGACAGATAAAAAGGTTCTGAAAGTAACTTAGTTCAAGCTGTACTGCCCAGCTGAACATTAATTTTAATATCTGTTGAACCAACTTAACTATTTTCTTCGTCATAAGTGTATCTTTATTTGTTTCAGCTTCTACGTTTTTTAAACGCTTAAGTAAAAGCGTTACGTGTGACTGTAAATAAAATAAAACATGTAATAATATCAATTTTAATTAAATATACGTCATATAATTTACTATATCCAGAAACTAACTTTTACACTTTTACTAGCGTTAAACTTAAGGTAACGCAGTTTTTCTATATGTCTTCTATACCTCATTCTCTGTTTTTTCTCGAGAATTATCCTGCTCTATTCGTTGTGCTACGTATTGCCATATTGGCAGCTCTCCTTCGTCCAAACGCTATAAAGTAAATTAATAATAAAATTAATAAACATATTTATAAGTTTAAAAAAAAATGGTTTAGCACTTACCCAATAGTCTTCTTCTCTATCCTCATTTTGAACGATTCTTAGTTCTAGCTCGTTTAATCCGCGAGATACCATTTTGCACGACGTAGAATGAATTTTAATGAAAATTTATGCACGTATTTGAAGTAAAGAAAATAAAATACTTTTCATAATTTACGTCAAGCTTTTTACATTTAATACAGTAAATTACATTTTCTACTGTTTGGACACTTTTCCCATTTCTTTCGGTGATAGAAAAAAAATCAAATACGATTCTTGAACTGATGGACCATAGCAAGCGTCGTGATATTTATATAGGATAACTGAATTTCTCTTTCCACTACGTTTTGTGAAAAGTCTTACGATGTACGTGGCGTGTACATCGACTCATCCCATCCTTGGAAAAACTGCGAGCGTATCGGCTTAAAAGAATTTTTAAATATCTGCGCGCAGTAAGCCTTTCTTTAAAGGGCGTTTATTGCTAAAAGAATTTGCTTTCACCTACGCGCGAGGACCTTCAACGTACACGAAACCATTCTCTAAGATCGTTTACTGCTAAGATTTATCTGTTACCTGTGCGCATCCACAGCAGTTTCTTGCTGAGATTTTTTGTTCTACCTGCACGCACCGTTTCTGTAAGACCGTGCTTCGCGTGGCTTTTCTTTTTTTGCTTGATCAATGCATCGGCTCGTTTTCACTTTCTCGGAGATAGCGACCAAACATTTGCTACTTTAAAATTTATTATCCGTACGTGCCGAGAAACGCACACACATCTCGGCAATAAATGCACTCTAGTAGTGCGCTATTTGATGGGAAGAACCGTTTTTCAGTACCAGCGTAAGGGCCTGCTATGCGAGGTTTTGCGTGGTAAATATATATATATATATATATATATATATATATATATATATATATATATATATATATATATATATAAAAAATTGGAGAAGGGGACAATACAGGGATAGGGCTTATACATCTATGGATGCTGGATCACTTTGAGAGGGGAAGGGGTGATCCAGAACCCGCATGAGCCAGTATACCTACGTCCTATCTACTTACACTCAACAAAGTGAACGGGAGATATGGAATGATTGGATTCGGTGTCTAAGCCGAAGTGTAGGCTTTACGGAATGTGATAAAGACATCCAATTCGAACATAACAAATACACCGACCATCGCGGAGCGGTTTTTCTCCTGATACAGGTTTTTCCCGCTCCATAGGCATAAACTTGAGCAAATGCGGGATGTAATTAGGTAGGAAAAATAAAGGCATGGAAAAAAAAGAATTACAAAAAGAATAGGTATGTGACCCTTGCTAGGCCAAGAGGCTGCAGGCCAATAAACCCCAATAAAAAACTACAGATAGATCAATAGTTATTTCATCGAATTAAATTATTTTTCTGTGATAATTGTTTAATTATTTGTATATTTTCTTACAGTCTTGATGTGCCTTCAAACATTAAGAAATATTCTACCTCGTGATCTTGGGATGCAGCTTTTAGTAAAATGGTATGTCGCTAGAAATGCTCCAGGACCACAAGACTTGAGTGTAAATCAAGAATGGAATTTGTTTTTAACTATATTTTTCCCTCTCTTTGGTTATGATGTGAACAGATTACATATAAATATGACCGGTGACTTCGATCATGCATCTGAACATTACAGTCCAATCATTCTTTCCAAAAAACAGAAAACAATCAACAATGGCACTGTTGATGATTGGGATTACCTAATGTCTTCAGAAGTCACAAGTCGGGTTTATATTTTTCTGTATGATGCAGTTGGCTTACATAAATGGAATACAAAGGATAATAATGATACTATTACTTTGGTGGAATCTGAAAATGTTAAGAATAGAAAAGTAAATATTCAATCCATATATGCTGTGCATCTACCTCACATTTTATTTTCATTGCACTTGCTATATGAAGAAATCAAATTGAGTTGTATTATGTCTGAAAGTTCATTCTTATTAGCAAAGTTGTTGTACCAATTAAGTATGGACTTGAATTTACAAATTTACAAACATCATTATTTCTCAGATTTTCCAGTATTGAGTAAAAACAAAACAGAATTCTCAGTAAATGAACTAGATACTATTAAAATTAGCATACCCAGTTTCATTTCAACAGAGACTCCAAATATATTCAAAACATTATATGATCTACTTACATTCTCAAATATTACTGCTTATCCGTATTTATTCCAAGTTAACCCAACAAGTAGAAGTTTAATACATTTATTTGCAATGTTAAAAAAACAAAAAGATATCAAGATTTTGGAATTAGATCACTTTTTCAAAACACTGTCTTATATTGCTAATGATGATAAGCATATTGTTGAAAAATGCGGAAAAGAAACAATGGAAGAAATTATTATGTATTGTTACAAAACAGGTAAATTAAATTTTCTAATTATTACTATTCTAAGAATAGAATACGCTAATCTTCTATTATATTAAGGCTAGGTTACACCAATAAAACGTGTTTTTTTAAATAAATTTTATTTATGGTAAAAAAAATATTTCAGAATCAAACTTTTTACAGCTAAAAGTACATATATTAAACTATTTGAATTTTTTTTTTCTTGGAAACGAATCATCTGAAAGTAAAAAATAAAACGGTTTCATATTCTGTATCGAATTAGCTATGGTCGGTACTACAATGAAACATTTTCACCGAAGAAAAACAAAATGGCGGACTTTTGAATTTTTCGACCTTGTTTTTGCACTTTTAATTGTTTATAACTTTTTTAAATAACAATGAATATTTTTGGTTGTAGTACCGACCATAGAGAGACATGTAAAGAGTAAAATGCCGTTTGGTTCATGTTGATAAGTGCAATAGTTTTGAAATACGAGTGATACCCAGTTGAAAAAACGTGGTTTCGAGAAAAAGCCAATTAAAGTTTTTATTCGTGAAAAATCGTAAAAAAAAGTGAATTTTACTCACATATCCATTCCAGTTTCGTACACAACTCCTTCTTGATCTTCGTAGGTATCATTTTCAAGTATTCTTGCATTTCTAGAAGCAGTTCGATGTTCTTTAGACGCTTCAGTGGCTTCAAGCTCGGCTCGATCAACACGCTTGTCGTTGGCCTTATCAGCGAACTGCCTTGCTTGCGGTCCGATTTTGACACCCATAAGTTCCATAACTTTCAATATCGGTAAAAGCCCTTCATTAAAAATGCAAGCAGCACTAAGAGCAGCAATTTAAAGTGTTTGTTTTTCAACAAACTTGTGTTTAGAAGCTATGTTCCAGATACACGAATTATAACTTTCGTTATTGTTTTGAGTATTAGCCCCTAAACATCTGTCGAGCAACTTTTCGTCAGTTAATTCTTTATAAATTGGTTGTAATAAATCTTCAATTTCTTGATCGAAAGCTGGAGGATGTTTGAAGTTATGTAATTTATCTGAAGCTACTGCCTTTTGATAACCGCACCATGAATCTGCTCGGGCTGGGCAGTACGTGTGTTGCGGCTTAGCGTCGGTGGAACACTTGTGATAAAATGAGGCCAGAATTGCTTTCTTCATGTCTGCCACAGAATCGGGGTGAGCAAGCACAGCTTTTTTAAAATAGCCAGATAATTTTGACAGTTGCGCTTCAGTGAATTGTAAAGGTTTTACTGCAGGTTGGTCACTTTTTTTAGTTCTCTTCCTTTTGGGTACTTCTTCACCTCTTTTTAATGCCTCTTTTTTTTCTTGTGCTTTCAGAGCTCTCTTTATTTTTGTAAGGTTTCTTTTAGCTTCTTTACCACGTCTATATATACTCTTACCTACGTGTAAAACACATGCTTTTTTCTTTACTTTGAGAGCCTCACCATACGGTTCAATTTCTTCGAGCCGCTTGAAAGTTTTACTGTCACCGTCGCCGATATAATATTCATACATAACACCGTACTGCTCCACAGACCTCAGAAACATCTCTTCCACTCCTTCAACTTCTATAAGACCGGCACTACCATCATGATCCCTTGTACAATTTCCTGCTTCACAATGCTCGGTAAACCAAGCATCAAACTCAGGCGTATTTACGGGAAACTTTTGGGAATAATTACTGCATGCTTGACAAATTTTGATTTTACTACTACATCTATGACTTTGTTCGTATACTTGCCGATTAAACTAACAATACCAAGTAAAGCTGTGAATCCTCTTTTTGGCCAGGAACCATCGCCGGAAACAGTAAGCCTATCTTCTGGTAATCCTTTTTCTTTATTCTTTTCTTGCTCTTCTTTGGCAGCTTTTTTAAAAACTATTTCACTAACAGCCTTCACTGCAATGTAAATATGCCGTAAGTATTTATAATAGCCACTTAAACTTAATGCACTCGCTGAGATATCCATCAGTCTACAAAAATTTAATAAGCCAGAAAAACCAACTCCAATCAAGCGCATTGCATAAACTATTCTTCTGTTTATTTCATAACCATTTTGTATTTTTGGAGATGAAAGGATTGGTTCACTCTTCTCACAATTACAGATGAATTGTAATTGAAAACCCAATCCTTTTAAGTCACTTTTTCCAAACTCCACTTTTTTACCACAGTTCACACACGCAACTCTTTGCTGCAATGTTGCAACTACAGACCACTGAACGATCACGTAAGTCAGAGACGGATGGATAGTTACTTCAAGTTGGGGATCGTCGTTTTTCAGTTTTTCAGCAGCAGAACTGGTTTTTTCAGTGTTATCATCTGAAGTAAATTGATTACCACAAAAACTCCTCCTTTTCGATCTATGCCGTAAACCTCGTCCTTTTTTTCGGTCCATGATAAATTTTGTGCGCACACGAACGAAAAATTTACGAACGCGTGCGAGGACTGAAGCGAACTACCACGAAAATTCCACGTGTCCTGCCGTATACTACGCAGGACGCTCTTCTGAAAGAATGCCGCAGATGCCGCTACCTAGGGCGCTCGAGCGGCCGGATTTACCGCTTGGCGCGCACCGCTCTCCCCTCTTCTCTACCTACGTCTCGGTCGCGTCGACCTTCGGGACTAATTCTATACTATTTCTAAGAGTATTTCCTAGCAATTTATAGAAAAAAAAAATTTCGATTTTTTGAAAATTGTTTGGAGGAACCTGGCCTTAATCAGCTTTCATATTTTTAGTAATTTCAATAAAATCACCATCTTCTCTCAATATCTTAACTGATATGCATATCTACATGCATCTATATGCATCTATAAGTAGGCATCTTGTGTTGTTGTTTGGGAGTGAGTGTCTGCGTTTGTCTAATTTTTTAAGGGAAGAGTGTACCGATTTTAAAAAGAAATCGATTTTTTTATATAGTCCTACATGATGTTAAGTAATGGGGGTGCAGGTAATGTGGCCACCTCTGAATTCCAGTAGATATATATCGGGTTTTCGGGCTTTGGAAACTATTGAGACATGTTATTTGAACCTTTAATTCTAATACCTCATGAGTTTTTATGCAAAAGAATTTACTTTGAATTTTAACAAAAGAAGTTCTAAGTAGTTAAAACTTGGCCACTTTACCAACAGTATTGATAACGTGGCCATCTATCATTTTTAATGGTAGTGTCATATAGTAATTGCATCAAAAAGTAAAGACTAGCCTAGCAGAGACTATAACATAACTTCCTCTATGTGTTATTTACCTATATGGTGCCGTAGCGTATGCCTTGATGTCGATATTTTGGGATTAATAGGCTGTTTTTATCGGCGTCGATTGCCTTTTGCCTTGCAATACTTTCGTATGGATACGTTACCAACTGATAAACGTTAATGAAAGTTGCAATTTTCGCATCGAAAATAAAGTTTACAGCAAAAACTGGCACATTCATTAAAGTACGTAAAAAAAGCTACAATTTTATGTACCATAAGATTTTCTTTCTGCTCATATCATGCTGACAAAAGTGGTTTCTTTACATGCATGCGCTGCTAAGAAATCAGAGTTTTGATGCTTTCGCGCGTAAACATGACACTATCTTATAATTAGAGGGCGCTAGCAGCGAGATCAACGCACCTCTCAACATTTATTGTCACAATATATATATATACTGTAAGAGTTACGGGGTTCCAGAATTTCGCATACAGGGAGATCTCGTGTAGCTGGCCACATTACCTGCATCCACCTTACCTAAAACCGAGGTCTTTAATATCTTCAACCTTTTTTAACACCGTATTGAGGCGCATTTACGAAAAATGTCATGGTGAAATTTCGCGTTTTTACGTTATTTACGTATTGTTGCAATTATACAGGGTGACTGAAAAGAATCGAAACAACCAAATAACTCGCCGAGAGTGCATTTTGGGGAAAAGTGTTTAACACGAAAGTTGTAGGATTTTTCCTTGGCTATCTGGTGGTGACCTTGGATGTAGCCTTGACCATGACCTTCAAGGTCATTTCAAGGTCAAGATAATTTTTTAAGTAGGACCCCATATTTTTGACCCCAGAAATCGAAAGAGCGGAAAAATTACGATTGGTATGACCTTGAGTACCCCAAAATGTGACCTCTGAAGGTTATCCTTAAGTCAAACTTACAAATGGTAGAAAAATAATAATTTTCAGCAGGCAAGAGAGAAGAAAGGTACTAGAGGTTTATAATTTTTCCCTGGATAACCCGACGTTGACCTCGGATTTGATCTTGACCATGGCCTTCAAGGTCAATGTTGGTCAATGTTGGTCATTGATTGTTGTTAGTGATCAGATGAAGTTACCGCTGGTTAATGTCAGTCACTAGTGGTCAACTAAAGTCAATGTTGGTCATAATTGGCTATTCACGAACGTCTCGACTACCTAATTGGTCCGAAAAATCTCTAATCTTGTCGTAGGTAATCCTTGCATACAAAAGATCATGAGTTTCGTTAGATTGTTTTCGAACTGACCTTGACCTTGAAATGATCTTGAAGGTATAGTCAAAGTCCAATCCAAGGTCACCATTAGATAGCCAAGAAAAAATCCTGAATCCCTAGTGACTTTTTCTCTCTTGCCTGTTAAAGTTTTTTATTTTTTTACCGTTTTGTAAGTTTGACCTTAGGATGACCTTCAGAGGTCAATTTTGGGGGTACTCAAAGTCATATCCAATCGTAATTTTTTCTGCTTTTTCGATTTTCGGGATCAAAAATATGGGGTCCCATTTGAAAAAATGATCTTGACCTTAAAATTACTTTAAAGGTCATCGTCATAGTCAAATCCAAGGTCATAACCAGATAGCCAGGAAAAAATCCTAAACCTTTAGTGACTTTTTTTCTTTCATGCCTGCAGAAAATTATTATTTTTCTTTTCCGCTCTTTCCATTTCCGGGGTCAAAAATATGTGGTTCTATTTGAAAAAATAAGCTTGACCTAAAAATGAGATTAAAGGTCTTGGTCAAGGTCAAGATACAGTGTAGCTAGATTGCACAGACGTCCTAATGCTATGCAGTAGAACCTCGTGCTCATTGGCTTGCGTCGTCTAAGCGCGCTTTAAAGGAGTAGGGAAGGGAGCCGCCAAGAACGCGAAAAATCGGACGAGCCGGGGTTCAAATCCTACTACTAACCATTTTTTTTTTTATTTAATATCAAGGAAAATGAAAAAAAAAAAAAAAAAATATATATATATATATATATATATATATATATATATATATACATCTGGGATATGTAGTTTTGACAACGGATAGTTTATCGAAAATTTCTTTTAATTTGATTTTAATTGTTTGAGGGTAATTGAATACCACGAATTTGCGGAGTCAATTTTTAACGAATCGATCGATTTTCGGTTAGAGCTGCCCTTAGAATATTCCCTGCAAGAATTAATACCTTACAAACAATGTTACGATAAAAATATTAAAATTCACGGTAATACTATTGAATATATATATATATAAAGTATTTCATAAATAAACCGCAAATTATTACAGCCAAGTATCCCTATCCGAAATTTCAAAAAATAAATTGTTTTAATTAAAGCTTAAACGCTTAAAGCTGAATACTACACGTATAAAAGTTCAATAAGTAAATTGTTAAGTTAAGACGTTTACTTTCAAAACTACATACACCACGTATAAATTTGAATACATAAATGATCAATAAATGAATTATTTTATAAATAAGCCGTATACTGATAATGATAAATACTCCACATGTGAAAGATCAATAAATAAATAATTTTACGAATAAAATGTAAACTGTTAAAGCTAAATACCCCATACGTGTAAAAGTTGAATAAATAAGTAGATTTCATAAATAAAGCATAAACTTTTAACGCTAAATACACTACGTGTAAAAGTTTAATAAATAAGTTGTTTTATTTAAACCGTAAATTTTTACAGCTCAATTCCCTACTTATAATATACGCTAGGGTGATTCAAAATTTCTAAAGTAAGCCTATACAAAGTTGGTATTTGTCAAAAAATAGGTTTCCTGCAAGCTGGGTGCTTAATGTTAACATTTAAAGGTGGCTATCTCGAATTTAAGGTTTTTTAAAGAGCACTGATCCTTTTTTTTCCATAAAATCGTGAATAAAATAACTAAAACTTAATTATTCATGCTAAAAGAAGTGTTGGCAATTGATTATAGTACTAGAATTAAAAATCAGTTTCATTAAACCGGCAAAGAAATGTTGTCTTCGAGATAACAGTCGTATAAATCAAAATTCTGATTTAAACCCGCTATTTTTGGACATTTTTGATAACCTCAATCTTTGATGATTGTTCAAAAACCAAAATTATTTTGAATCTTTGTTTCAAATAGTATCAACAGACGAATTGGCACACTATAGAATATCAAAATATGGAAACTACAGCAGTCTCTGTAATGCATAGCTTTACTAACATTTTAAATGGGATTGCATGTGCCAACACTTCTTTTAGCATGAATAATTAAGTTTTAGTTATTTTATTCACGATTTAATGGAAAAATTGCATAAGTGCTCTTTATAAAACCTTGAATTCGAGGTAGCAATCTTTAAATGTTAACGTTAAGCATACAGCTTGCAGGAAACCTATTTTTTGACAAATACCAACTTTGTATAGGCTTACTTTAGAAATTTTGAATCACCCTAGCGTATATTATAAGTAGGGAATTGAGCTGTAAAAATTTACGGTTTAAATAAAACAACTTATTTATTAAACTTTTACACGTAGTGTATTTAGCGTTAAAAGTTTATACTTTATTTATGAAATCTACTGATTAATTCAACTTTTACAGGTATGGGGTATTTAGCTTTAACAGTTTACGGTTTATTCGTATAATTATTTATTTATTGAACTCTCATATGTGGAGTATTTATCTTTAACAGTTTGCGGCTTATTTATAAAAAAATTTATTTATTGAACTGCCAAACGTTGGTTATTTATTACTTTAAGGTCTTTAGGGTTTTAAACTATTTATGTTTTCAATTGTATACGTGGTGTATGTAGTTTTGAAAGTGAACGTCTTAACTTAAACAATTTACTTACTGAACTTTTATACGTTGGGTATTTTGCTTTAAGCGTTTAATCTTTAATTAAAACAATTATTTTTTTTTTCAAATTTCGGGTATGGGGTATGTAGCTGTAACAATTTAAAGTTTATTTATGAAATACTTTATATATAGAAATTAAACATCTGTGGTATGTAGTTTTGATCACCGTTAGTTTATCGAAAATTTCTTTTAATTTGTTTTTATTTTTTTTTAAGGTAATTGAGTACCACGGATTTGCGGAGTCAATTTTTAACGAATTGATCGTTTTTCGGTTAGAGCTGTCCCTTAGAACATGCTCTGCAAGAATTAATACCTTACGAACAATGTTACGATGCAAATATTAGATCATATCACGGAAATATTATTGCAAATTATGTTGAACGTGTATAAATGTTTTCTTCTTATTATTTTACATTTTTCTTGATATTAAATAAAAAAAAATAATAAAGTGCTAGTGGTGGGATTTGAACCACGGCCCGACGATTTTCTGTTTTCTTGTCGGCACCCTCCCCTATTCATTCAAAGCGCGTGCGCAAGCCAATGAGCGCGAGGCTCTACTGCATAGAATTGAGACGTCTGTGCGATCTAGCCACACTGGGTCAAATCCAAGGTCACCACCAGATAGCCAGGGAAAAATCCTACAACTTTTGTGTTAATCATTTTCCTACAAATTGCAGTCTGACACCCTGTATTGATATTCTTATATTTTTAAATATGTTTGGCCTTTTATTTTCCTAGTAAAATATAATAATATGTTAGTAATTTTATTCGGCACAAAATAGATTAATTTATCAGATATTCTGTTAATATACTTAAGTATAATTTACATTCGTTTACAAGATACGAATTTTTTCATACCCGGAACATCATCTCACGATTTGTAATTTTTAAATTATTTTAGATAGGATAAGAAATATTTTACGTGACAAGTATAAAGACATATATATTACCTTCCGTACTTTTTCTCTAGTGCACATGTAATTTGTTTCTTTTCTTCGTCACCAGAGTTTTCGCTGGAATGTCGAACAAGATAGTGTATATAGACATCAAAAGTCAACATTTCATATAAAAAAATAATTAAAAAATATTTCATCTATAAAGAAGCAATAAGTGGAATAGCTTTAGGTTACGCTGCTTTAAAAAAGTTTTCTTTGGCGGTTAATATGCAACCCATCAGCAAGAAAACATATCATCGTCATCTTGACGCTATACGGAAACATCTGATACCGATAAATTACTTAGCGAGCTCAGGTATATTGTACACGGTGTTGCTGATGATGTGGTGTTCAGATTCTGTAGCCGTGACTACTTGGTATGAGATGTTGAAATTGTGATTTTTATTTGCAAATATAGTACACAAATGGTAGCTTCTTCAGGCATCCCATCTTGCCCTACCACTCACGGCACATTATACATGGGCTCCCTCGCCAAGGAAAAAGACGCCATACCATTTGCGTTATACACTAACGGAAACATCAGCAGCACCGTGTGCAACACACCTTAGCACGCAAGGTAATTTAAAAATATTTTTGCTTATAAAATAAAGATTTAATTATTGATACGAATGCATACTGTGCGGAAAGTAAATTGCCGAGGACGATACTCGACTGGGAGGGGGAGGAAGCGTGACATGTTATGACACTTGATCCTCATTTGATATGAATATATAATAATAATTAGATATATTGTGTGTGTGTGTGTGTGTGTGTATATATATATATATATATATAGACCTGAAACGTCCCATATATATATGATCGATATATATATATATATATATATATATATATATCGATCAAGGCTCTTGCCAAAATTTGGGGACACTTACAAAACTGATTTTTGGCTGAAAAATCTGTCTTTCCAAGTACTTGAAGATGCTATGTGGCAGAATTCGAAAATCCAATATGGCGGCCCAATATGGCGCCTGGAAGTGTACAAAAAATCAAGATCCATCCAATTAACTACCTCTAGTGAACATATTATTGATGAATCCGCCTCCAAATGACTTTAATGGAGCTTTCGAGATCGCTGTTCATAAATCTTGTTATTTTCAGATGATTCAAGATGGCCGTCTCTATATAACTGCTTAGTAAACCATAAATTACAAAATTTTTATGCAAACAAACATCAATGGTCGATTCCACAGACAAAACGAGTTAGGGTAGTCATTTCGTATGATTTTAAAGTCAATGACTCATAAATTTAAGTTAGTTCTATAGTATCGTATCACTTTGTGATCCTAACCTCAAAAGATATTGAGAAATCAGGACTTTATATTCATATCGCGAATTAAATCATTAGAGACTACTTATTACTCATGTTTTTGGGATCGCTAACTCGTAATTTAAAGTCGGTTTAATAGTAACATGCCACGTTCTGATACTAACCTCAAAAAGATTTTTTAAACCTCGTAATGCTTCACATTCTTAACCTAAACTCCAAAAAGACTTGACCTACTAAATCATGTGAAATTAAGCAACTTGATTCAATCAGTGCACCGTCCAACCATAACTTTAAAGTCACAATTAAAATTAATATTTCCTGTTTAACGTATCAATTGAATTAAACACTAAGTGAAAACCAAGAGCTATTTCGACGAAAAAACAGCGAGGATAGGAAATATAATAAAATAGAGAGGAAAATAATACCCAGGATTGAAAAGGGGCACTTGCTGGACCGTGAGACTGCAGGTGGGTAAATCCAAATAAATAATAATAATATTAATAGTAATAATAATGTTTTCGTAGTCGCTGAATCGTAATTTGAAGTTTGTTTGATAGAGTCATATCATGTTCCGTATTTATCCTGAGGAAACAAAATAGAAGATTGACATTCTTTATTCGCATCACAGTATGGATTCTAAGATAGTAGTTATTACTTCTATTGTCGATCTCGCTGAATTCTAATTCGCAGTCGGATCGGTAGTATGATGTCGGATTTTTCGTCCAAACCGCAGATGAGCACTTAAGATTCAATTGAAAATATACGTCACTATCCATCACCAAGACTGGAGATTTATTGAACCCCTAGATCTTAAATACAAAATCCATTTTACTTAGACTCACATGATTTTTTTTTTTTTGTAATAAGAAAGTAAGTAGGTTTTATTGAGAAGTAAAGTATGGCATTAGTATTGTAATTCTTCTGAATTTTCTGCATTAGAATATTTCTTTATCTGTAACTTATTAGCAGAAATAGGAATAAATGCATGATTCTTTTATATACCGGGCACAGCTGGTACTCTTGTATATTTCCAATTGAAGAGCTTCTGAGTCCTGTCGTGATCTCCTTTGCTATAATGAAATATTTGCATATTACTAAATTTGATTCTAGCCCAATTAAAAAGAGATGTTGAATTCAGAATTGCTTTGTTTGGATCAGCTTGAAGACTATAACGAACCGCTTCCCTCTTCAGAATCGCACCTAGACCATCGCATGGGCCTTTCCCATGAGCAGTTGCATGGAAATGCCACTCAGCTTTTATGTTAAAATCAGTCTCATGGTTCATTAAATTACACATATTAAATCTATTTTTGAAGTGTTGCTTGGCACCATCAGTTACATAAATAATTTTCTTGACTTTGGGGCAGACTTTTATTATTTCTGGTATCACAATCTGCTGCATCAAATATACAGATGCTGTATCATGAGCTGTGCAATCTGATAGCAGAATGATGCTGCAATGATTCGTTTTTCACCACAACGATAATAAAATACAATCGTGAATACTGTGCACTGATCATTTTTGTAATGGAATACCTGTGCGGCGTTTTGTGCAACGTAAGCATAATTTTTGGCAAAATCACCTTGAAGTAGCACCTCATCTTCTTTTAAAGTTTCTTTTTTTTTTACTTACAAAAGTTGACTGAGCCTTTGCGATAAAATCATGAGGGATAAGTTCTTCTAGGCATTGACTTAATTTATCAGCAAAGTCTTCTGAATTAAGATATTCTTGCTTCAATGTACATCGATCAATAGCTATCCATGTACTAAAAATGACTTGCTGAATATTAGATTTTCTCAGTAATCGTATTACAAGATCAGAAAAAGTTTCTATGTCGGGACATTTTCCGCACTCGAGTAATTGGCTAGCATCTGTTTTATTCTTACATAGAACATGATCTATGCAGTCTTTGTAGTCATTTAATATTACTTCTGAGATTTCGCTTAATGTCTTTAGCTTAGCTGCATCAAACATCGTTTTAAAATGTTCATGTTTTATACAATCACAGACACTGTGAGTCCCAGCTTTACCAGCAGTGACGCACTACTTTGGCCGAAGTTCAGCAAACTTAGTTAGTCCAATTGGATGTTCTTTGAATTCTTCTTGGAATTGTGCATGAAGATCTTTAATATCACACAGTAACAAACGCTTTTGCATTCTTTTTTTACCACCATCATCATACACTACAACTGTTTCTTTTTTATGTGGCATCACTCTACTATTCATGTCACTCTCACAAAAACCATATACTTTAGAAATTGTCTCATCAGGTAATTTCTTCCCTTGTTTGACTGGTGGAGATGCTAACACACCATCGAATTTTCTCAGATCTTTTGCTTTTTTTGCCATATGATAAGAAGCACCAAACTCTTCGGCAGTTTTACGAATACTCCAACAGTCAGGAGCTATTGTGAGTATTGATACTCTTAGCGGATCATTATGCGGTAAGCGTCCAAATTTTTGCTTTACGACTTCCAGAAGTTCTTCTAATTCTTCTTTCCGTGACAAACATTGTTTCTTAGAGGACGAAACATCAACATCTTCGGTCGAGTCTTTGGTAGACTCATTCAAATCTTGACTGATATCATTGCCAGAAGTATCTTGAGATCTAATTTTACTGTTGCATAAATTCCTGCATTGAGCGCAAATTTTAGAATTTGCAGAAACATGTGAGAACATTTTAAGAAGATTTTTTGAGACTTTTCTTAACCCTTTGCCAACGTGGCCTTCGCCACCGAATGGATTAACACATCTATCAGCATGCACCTCCATCTGCTTGTCACTGCTCTGCTTTAAATTAGCTATGATTCTGACGAATACAATTATAAAAGAGTTCCCCCAATGTGTCTCAAAATTAAGAAGAATACCCACCGGACCCCAGAAAAAACAAACACTGAGAATTTCAACCAACTATCCTGAAAAGGACTGTTGGGAAAATCACAGCGCAACACCGCCAAGAAACACTGAGAATTTCAACCAACCTTCCTGAAAAGGACTGTTGGAAAAATCACAGCGCAAAACCGCCAACGAACACTGAGAATTTCATCCAACTATCCTGAAAAGGACTGTTGGGAAAATCACAGCGCAAAACCGCCAACGAACACTGAGAATTTCAACCAAGTATCCTATAAAAAGGTCTGTCGAGAAATTAACAGTGCAACACCGCCAACGAACACCGAGAATTTCAACCAACTTTCATGAAAAGGTCTGTCGGAAAATTCACAACGCAGCATGAACGACAAAAATCGAGAAATCCCGAAAACTGTCCTGCCAAGGGCTATCGGATAAGTCGAAAACGTCACGATACCGCTGTGCAAAAGGGAACACGTTATTACAATCAATACCGGGAACTAAATATAACATAGATGTCCTGATGTGAACCCTTAAGTGCAAGGTGCAATATTACTCTACAGTACCTCCAGCGACAACATTAGATTTGAGTGGTTCAAACTTAAATTGTTGTTTAAAACACATCTAGTTATAAGCTAGCTAAATAAAGTAGATATAGAGCAATACTTGGTTGTGGTCAAAATAGCTCTATGTTTTTAAGTTAGTTTTCAATTAAATTGATACCTTAAACAGGGAAAATTGATTTTGATTGGGACTTTAAGGTTATGTTCGGACGGTGCACTGATTGAATCAAGTTGCTTAATTTTCACATGATTTAGTAGGTCAAGTCTTTTTGGAGTTTAGGTTAAGAATGTGAAGCATTACGAGTTTTAAAAAATCTTTTTGAGGTTAGTATCAGAACGTGGCATGTTACTATTAAACCGACTTTAAATTACGAGTTAGCGATCCCAAAAACATGAGTAATAAGTAGTCTCTAATGATTTAATTCGCGATATGAATATAAAGTCCTGATTACTCAATATCTTTTGTGGTTAGGATCACAAAGTGATACGATACTATAGAACTAACTTAAATTTATGATTCATTGACTTTAAAAACGTACGAAATGACTATCCTAACTTGTATTGTCTGTGGAATCAACCATTGATCTTTGTTTGCATAAAAATTTTGTAATTTATGGTTTACTAAGTAGTTATATAGAGACGGCCATCTTGAATTATCTGAAAATAACAAGATTTATGAACAGCGATCTCGAAAGCTCCATTAAAGTCATTTGGAGGCGGATTCATCAATAATATGTTCACTAGAGGTAGTTAATTAGATGTATCTTGATTTTTTGTACACTTCCAGGCGCCATATTGGGCCGCCATATTGGATTTTCGAATTCTGCCACATAGCATCTTAAGGTGATGCTAAACCCTCTTGTTACCGTAAAATACGGGGAACCACTTTTTTTATTCAATATTTAATTTTGAGAAAATATCTCTCTGAAAAGTTGTTGTTTTTGAGTAGGACAATAACGTTTCATAGAGATATTTACTCAAAATTAGAAATAAAATAAGAAAAGTGGTTCTTCATATTTCCCGGTGACTGGTGGCTTTAGCATCACCTTAAAGTACTTGGAAAGACAGATTTTTCAGCTAAAAATCAGTTTTGTAAGTGTCCCCAAATTTTGTCAAGAGCCTTGATCGATTTGACGTGAAACGTCCCATATATATATCGGACGTTTCAGGTCAACGGGCACAGTGGGCTGCCCAGAATAAAAGTCATCAATATTAATGTTCGACGTGTCAAAATCTTCATATTTAAAAACTCTATCGAAAACCGTCTGGTGATATAAAAAAAACATCATGGCGGTTGCAATATAGCGGCCGCAATCATGGACAATTCTGTTTGATGATCAATATTGATAGATTAGAAACATAAAAATACTGTTTTGTAGACTGAATCACCGTAGCTATACATTTTTGGCGTTACTGAATTCGAATTCAATGTTCGTTAAACCCCATCAGGTCACTATTCGTCCCTAACCTTAAAAATACTTCAAATCGTTGAAATAACACTTTTCTACGATGAGTAATACAGTTTAACCACCACAGCTTTATGTTTTCAGGATCGCTGAAACTGATTCTGATATCCGTATAACTTTAACTAGTCCGAGTTCGTCCTTAACCTTAAAAGATACCCCAAATTGCTAAGATTACACTTTTCTATGTTTAGGAATGAAGTATCACCAACGTACCTTTATGTTTTCGAGGTCGCTGAATCGAGTTTCGACATCCGTTTGAAAAAAAAGTAGTCACTAGTCGTCGCTAACCTCAAAACATATAATAGTTATCAAGTCTGACCACCATATCTTTTTTTTTGGATGGCTCAGCCCAATTCCAATATCCGTATAACATTAACTGGTCAGTATTTGTCCCTAACCTAAAAATACCCCTAAATCGCTTAAATAGTCTATTACAGTTAAAGAAATTAAACTCGTCAATAAGCTCTCTGCATTTAACAATTTAAAAGGGTAGAGACTGCCATTATGTTAAGTACATAATGCCCGCATAACTTTTCTTTTCATTTTTATTATTATTATTTTTTTCTATAGGCCCATTTAGTAGTCTACAGTCATTATTGCGTGTTTATCACCCGAATATCTGAATATATTTAATTTTTTACCTGTTACTAGAAACGCATGAGCGCACTTTGAATGGTAGGTACTCGTGGAACTTCCGAAAATCTTTTCTTAAGATGACGCTATATCTTATTATGATCCTTCTCGCTATAATGGTGAATCCTGAGATTCTGGAAGTTTTTAGAAATCAGTGGTAAGTTTATTTCCAACGTGTCCATTATGACCGAATGGATTGCTGCATCTGTCTGATCTAATTGAATCGGTACATATCGGTGTATTCTTAACATTACACATGATGGAACTCACTCAGAGAATTTTAACGTTAATTGCAATAGAAATAAATAATTTACCGTTAGCCTTCCAGTCAAACGTGATCTCTAACACGGTAACATTTTTAACACGAAAAAGTTCCGCAACATTTTAAGGATTAGCGCATTTATCAGAGCTGAGATTTTGGTACGCTGATTCCACATATGACTTTAGTTTTTCTGTTAATTAAGCCATTTTAGAGATAAAGAGAAAAAAATGTCATAACCAACCCGCAGGTTCTCTCCCACAAACCCCTACCAATGCGCAACCCGCCAGACGACGTACATACGCTGCTGCGCGTATCACCGCGACAGTAGTACCGTGCCCGACCGCTAGGCGGCAACAACACCAGTTTTCGTACTAACTAGCGGAGTAGCATTCCGAAAGGCATATAATAATGCACTAATCTATGGATTTTTACCGAACTTTTTCGTGTTACAAATGTTGCCGTGTCAGAGATCACGTGTGAGTGTCAGGTTAACGGTAAATTATTTATTTTTATTACAATTAAAGTTAAAATTCTCTGATTTTCGTAAGCTCCACAAGTACCTACCATTCAGAGTGCGCATACGTTTTTAGTAACAGGTAAAAAATAAAATGTATTCAGATATTCGGGTATAAACATCCAATAATCACTGTAGACTACTAAGTGACACTATAGAAAAAAATAATAATAAACAAATAAATGAAAAGAAAAGTAATGCGGGTATTATGTACTTAACATAATGGCAGTCTCAGATGACTCAATGACGTTCTGCTCCAGCTTTGCCTTTATTTGCTGTTGCATTTCCCGCTCGATTATTTTGGAAATAGGGTAATATCTCCGTTTAATGGGCCTCGTCGACCAAACATCGATGTGATGTTCAATATCGGTCGCCGCGATCAGTAGTGTTTCTACACTCGTGACGTCGTTCTCAAACTGTTGTGACAGTTTATTCATTTTATCTATCAGACACGTGAAGTAATCTCGTACTAACTCATCCAGTCCTTGCATCTGAATATATGCTTCGTTCAGCAGCCTTTACTGGTATTACGGCTTGTACCATACCAATGCCGGGCCGAAGTCTTTTCAATTTTTGCACTCCCTTTTATTATTTCGGTGCCAGTTTGCTGCTGTATCGGTGAAGAGCTCTGATAGTGCTGCTAGGAGTTCGTCCTCCGATAAGTTGGCCAGGATATTGCAGTCTTCTACTCTCACGAGGATATAGTCTATGTTCTGGTCTTTCTTGCCAGAGAGTTGTCGGTGGATCGTTTCGTCTGGTCGAGGGTTGCTGACCAGTGCCTTGGACTCGACGTACGAACTTCGTTCTTTCCTCGCCAGATAGACAAGTGTCTCTAGGGTTGGCGGCTGGGTAATTGGCCGATTGTTCGAAGTACGTTCGATCTCTTAGTTCTTCGTCGTTTGGCTGATTGCCGGTTGAATAGTCTCTCGACTACCCCACCCCCCTTCTCCAGGCTCTACGCGCTGCCGAACGCCTGCCATTGTTATATCTTGTGCTGAACAACAATTGTTCTTTCTTCATTATGTTGACTTGCTGTCTGAGCGTTCTGGTTTCTTGGAGCAGCTCCGCTAGCGTGTATGATATGTCCGTGCGGTTCTTATCGACGAAGTGATCTTTTTCCCGTTCGATGTTCTCGGGTAGTCCACGTAGCGACTGCTCAATGTTTCTGTGGCCTTCTGTATCCGACAGGAACGTGGACAGTTCGTGGTCTATTGCATCACCTTTATGAATTTTATTTTCCACGTCTTCTGTGATCGTGTCGTTAATGAACTACCTACGTAACCTGGCTCGGTTGTTGATGGTTTCGTTTTCTGGTTTTTTGGATTGTTCACAATCGTCCGCTGAGTAACTACCTAGCAAACCATTTTTCCAATCGATCTGCTCCAGCGAAGTGGTTTCCATCCTTCGTTAGCTTCAGCTGCGATTGTGCTTCCTCGAGTCTTTGGCCATTTAATCCCAGAATCCAGTTTTTGATTGCTGACGCTGTGGCGTCTGCCATTTTGTACAAATTATCTGATATATAACTGATCTTCGGGTGTACTTATATCTATTTTTCACTTTTCTACAAGTTCTCTCTATTTTTAAGTTTGTGCGAGGGTATTTTTCAATTCAGTAGCAATCTCAATTAAAAGAAATCGATTTTCAGAATAAAAAATTAATTACAAGTCGCGAAGTTCCCGGGCGGTCACCGATCCGAGTATTGACCGTAACCAATGCTGCTTACCCTCGATGATCGTTCGATCACCGGCGTACCGGGCGTGGTAGAGGTGCCTCGGCGTTCGGATTGAATTTACACACACTTTATTTTCGTTTGATAATATAATAATAATTTTCTAATATTATGGTTGCGAGTTAGAGCAGAAGTTAATCGAATTGTCCTAACTGTATCGCGTGTATCGTGCTCGATTTGCAGCTTGCCTCGTCGCAAACACTTTTACACACTTCTGTTGAGCTTCGTGCTCACCGATCGCTGCTCTACCTGCTTATCGAGGTTCAAAATTTAAAAAACAAATTTTTCGCTGTTTATTGGTTTATAACTAAATTTTTAATTGTTTATTAATTAAACAATGTGCCGTTAATGCTGCGTTTTGAAGGGCGCTATGTATAACGAAGTGCTCAATTTGTTAATAACAGTTAACTATCCAGCAATTGACCTGTTGGTCTGCTCGTTGCAATATATATATATATATATATATATATATATATATATATATATATATATATATATATATATATATATATATGTGTGTGTGTGACGTTCTACGTCAACCGGAACACCGCTCTGCTCAAAATTCCTTTAAACCTAAAAATTTTTAAAAATATAGAAAATTTAACATTTTTTATGTACTTACGATTAGTGCGTGTCTATTTTTAAAAATTCGTTTTCAGACGGAGCTGCACGTTCTCTAACCTTAACGAAATACTACTTTACGCAATGATCAATCTATTAGAAATCACAGGAGTTCCGAAAAATTCCAAGCAACAACTATTTTTTTGTATTTTGAGCTGCTGAACACGAAACCCGACCCTCTTTTTTACCGATACCTCAAGCGTTCGTCCCAAACCTCAAAAAACACCCCAAAATTGCGGTTTCACGCGGTTGAGAGGTAGGTCCTCTGATCTACGTGAGGAAAATTATTGACGGAGCGTATTTTTATGTATCTTGAGCTGCTGAACACGAATCCGACCCTCTTTTTTACCGATACCTCAAGCGTTCGTCCCAAACCTCAAAGAACACCCCAAAATTGCGGTTTCACGCGTTTGAGAGGTAGGTCCTGTGATTACGTGAGGAAAATTATTAACAGAGCGTATTTTTATGTATCTTAAGCTGCTGAACACGAATCGGACCCGCTTTTTTACCGATACCTCAAGCGTTCGACCCTAACCTCAAAGAACACCGCAAAATTGCTGTTTCACGCGGTTGAGAGGTAGGTCCTGTGATCTACGTGAGGAAAATTATTGACAGAGCGTATTTTTATGAATTTGGATCCACTAAGCGCGAACGCGAATCTAATTTTATTTGGTTTCTATTAGTTGAGCATATATAATTAAGGGAACCAAGCTGTTTTAAAACCTAAAAAATGAGATAGTATTACCATTAATTTATGCTTGCTAAAAACTATTTTGGTCCTTCTCCATCATATCTGTTAAGCGTATACTGATTCACGGATTTGTGCACTGACCGTAGGATTCCAAAGAAATAATTGGATTAAACGGACTGATTCTTTTTGGAAAATGATTTAAATACCTGCGAGACAAAAGTTCCAAACAATAACATTCTTTCACTATTCCCAAAAAGATTATGAAAAAACATCAAGATCACTAAAGAAAAGATTTTCAACTTTACCATCTGTTACAAAAATTTCAGAAGGACACGCGTTTTTAGTTTTTTTGGGCAACAAAATTACTGTGTTTAGATACTCTAATGCGCCAAATCCATTATCAATAATATAATATTAATAATTGAATTTTAAAAATGTTAAACAAAATAATACAAATATACCAAAAATAAGAATAATTAAAAAATTAAAAACTTTAAAAAATTAGAATTTACAAAATAAAAAATAAAGCAAGTAATGCGGGCTTTGTAATAAAGACAATCTCAACCCTGTAAAACGCAGAGAGCGTTCATAGGAATCAATAAAAAAGTTGCATGATAACTATATATCAGTAAGCAGTTATTTTAATTGAATATACTTAAGTAAACAAATAAAACTTAGCTTCGTGTTAATATTCGGATTTAGTATTAAATTAGCTTAGAAAATATGACTTCGGATTCCAGAAGTCAAAATAACAATAAAATTTAAAACATAGTTCAAGAAAACACGACATTTAAAAAAACATGTTTTTAAAAATTGCCAAAAAATTTTAAAAACTCTCTAATGTAATAAAGAATATTTCAGAGTTAAAACTGTGACTTTTGGCTGTTTTCATGCATAAGAATCGATAACAAAAATTTCAAGGAAAATTAAATAATAGTGAGTGGCAACCTGGATTATCTCACAGAGAATCGCTCTTATATCTTTGGATAACAGCGGTATTTTTTCATAAAACTTTCACAAGTCCAAAAGTTTTTACTTCTAGATTACAGGAAAAATTATAAGAAAATACCCAACTGACTTACCTGACCCGAGAAAAATCAGGAATCCTCAGAAAAGCCTGGAAATTAAGTTTAAAAATGTATAACTCTTGATACAACCGAACCTTTTCATAAAAAATTCGGAAGTTTGCAGGCTTTTATCTCCGAAATACAGAAAAAATTATTAGCAAATGCCCAATCGACTTTTCTAACCTGGAGAAAATTGGGAAATCTGAGAAATGTCTGAAGATTATGTTGAAAATATTATATCTCTTGATGCTATAAAACCGCTGCTAACCGTTTTAACAGAATGCTTACTCAAAGAGAGGTCCTGAAAAATCGAGTTTAAGAATGTTATTGAAATTCGCTTGAACTTAAATAATACTAAAATTAGCTTATTAAATAGAGGCGCTTAAATATTCTAGATCTATATTAAGGATATAGATCGGTTAAGAATCTAACTTTAAAGAAAGGTAGCTTTTAACTATCTTTTGGCTAAGTTCTTTGCCCAGATGATGATGACTTTAATTTTTCAAGATATTTGAGGCTATTTTTTTTCTGCTAAAAAACAAAAAGAAAACAAAAAGAAAATAACAAATATTTATTGCAGCCCCCTTCCTTAAAAAAACAAAATCATTGAGCCCTGAAACAATAATTTTGACAGTTAATGTTCAGACCGTTAATTTTTTTATACGCAACAAAGCTTAAACTAATTTAGGATATAATGACTTATATTGAGAAGAAAGGCTCATTGCAAAAAACTACAGGTACTTGGCTTCATTTTTATGTGCAGAAAAAATCTTCTAAAGTTTGATTAAATTACATGACCCGCAGGGTGTGGAATCTCGTTGTCAGTCCCAGTCTGCAGTACACTTATAGCTGCTATTCAGGATCCCGAGATTAATGCGGAGATAGTAAGCAAGCAAAGACAAAGACCTCGCGTGAATTTCAATTCAACGTTCACGACGAGGTAGGTTTGCAAACGAGCCTCAGGATGAACTAATGTCCTTTTGCGCTCGTGCGTATGAAACCGAGCAACGGAATACTACTCTCGCGTACAGAGCGCTCGGAAGCAATCCTACGTGAGCACAACAAGTGTCCGTTGATCCGCTCGAGCAAATATCACGGGAATTCGATAATTATAATCATCCGTACATAGAAAAATTTCATACGAATTTGCACGTGAAATTGCGATAATCAAAATTCTCATATCATCTATCTCAGGATAAAGTTGAAGCACAGAATACAGGACCCGTGCGAACCAACTATGACCTACTTATGGGAGATGGTGGAGGCTCGGGGAGGGGTGACTACCCCCGTCCTAATTACGATCTACCAACCGCATATTTCCCTCGGTCGACAGCAGAAAATTCAGTCGAGCGACACAAACCGAGGGATATCGATGACACCGTTCGGAAGTGTCGCTTAAAACTCTCAGGTGCAAAAGATGACTACATTGAGGAGTTCCTCACACACGTGGAGCAGTGTTGGTAGCTCGCACAACTCAGTAACGCAGATGTACTGCACTCTCTGTTAGAGGTGCTTCCGGGCGTGGCTCTATAGTGGGCCCACCTCAACAGAGAGCAATGATACATCTGGGACAATTTCCATACGTCGTCTGCTTGATGACGATCTTAAATAAGTTACCCAAGCCAATGGAACTCGAAGCGCAACTCGACTTGAGGTACGAGAATATGGCTGAGGAACTTCAGGGGAAAGTATACCGATTTTTGGGCATTTTCTTTTAAAGTTTTTAACCACATCTACATGACGGTAAGTACTTAAACCATGTGCTCTTAGGACTCATTCAAATTTCAATTCACGTTATAGCTTCTTTTGAAACGGAACAAAAGAGAAAAAGTACATAAAAAAGAAAGCAAGAAATGGACAACTATCCAGCCAAAAGGGGACTATTCCTCATGTAGTACATGTCAGGCATATTACATTATCCTAGCACTAGAACTTTCCGACCGCCTAGCGACAATCCAAATTGGCTCCCACCCCGAAGCTCATCACACGCTTTGGTCTGGAACGGGTTGTTTAACCTCAGCCTATATAAGTGACCACCCTGCCGGGCTCACTGTCTGACAGTCCACCGACGCCTGCCAAATACGACCGCGTCGCGATACTATTCTCCTAGTCTCTCTCTCTCTCTCTCTCTCTCTCTCTCTCTCCCTCTCTCTCTCTCTCTCTCTCTCTCTTTCTCTTCAACCATTTACTGATCGAAAAAATGGTACCGCGAGCTCCTTTACACCACCCCTACCAGAGCTCCTGGACTGGTTCATTTGAATGAGAGCAGCAACGTACGGTGGCTGCTGCATTCGGACTATTTTGTACAAAAGCATCGCCGTAAAATACTTTCTCCTATCCTTTACGCATAACCAGCCCACGCCCTCCCGCTATGAGGTGATGTATTCATCCTTCCTGGCACCGCTTATATAACGCACGCATGCATTCTGTAGGAGCTGCAGTCTCTTCTGTAGTTGCTCCGAAGCTTCTAGGTATACCACAGAACAGTAGTAGAAATGTGAAATAGCTGATGCATATGCAAGTTGCTATCGCAGCTGCTCTGGGGTGCACGACCGAAATAATCGCAGGCCATATAGGACACTGTTCACTTTCTTTCTGACCGCGTTAACCTGAGGTTTCCAGGTAAGCGCAGCGTCCATAATCACACCCAGGTTGGTGACGGTATCGGAGAAAGGCACGTACATTCCATTCTGCATCTCAATGCCTGGCAATTTCAATTCTTGCACCCTGTGTACATTATAATCTGATCCAAATATAATTGCCTTAGTTTTGGCGACATTGAGATTCAGGAAGGCACTCGTCACCCACTCCGACGCCACCTGTGCCACAGTTTTTAGACGCGCAATTACCTCCGAAAGATCTTGTTTGGTCGTTTGCATGTACACCTGCAGGTCGTCAGCGTAGAATAGGTGCGAGATGCCTTCATGGTCACTTAACACCTCTTCAAGATCATTTATGTACAGGCTGAACAGCAGTGGCCCTAAGACAGAGTTCTGCGGTACTCCTAGATTAGAAAATAACCAATCGGAGTCGTCGTTCGATGGAGTAGTGACTTTCTTCCTCGTATTGTTCAGGTATGATTCTACCAACAGCACAACTGCACGGGAGAAACCCATCCGGATGAATTTCTTTAGCAGCTTAGACGGCGAGATGGTATCAAAGGCCTTCGAGAACTCAAACATCAATAGGGCAGTCATAAGCTGCTGTTGATACCTTGCCGTATGTCCTCGGTGAGCCTCACAAGGGTCGTTTGGTTGTTGTGGTACTGCCGAAATCCTGTTTGTAACGGGTCCAAGAGTTTCTTGGCCTATAGGTACTCTGATATCTGCTCGTGGACAATTTTTTCCAGTACCTTTGACAGCAGCGCAATAGGTCGGAAATCCGAAACCGTGGATGGAGTGGCCCTCTTTTTCAGAGGCACTAACCGAGCACTCTTCCAGGCGGTAGGGAAGGTTCCAGTCTTCAGCGATGAGTTGAAAAGCGTAGCCAGATGGTGCCCAAGATAAGATAGAGCCTTGGCGATCACTCTCTGGGGAATACCATCTTCGTCCTTGGCGAATTAACATTACTTCTGTTTGTAACATCCCCCCCCCCCCCCCCCTCCCTCCGTACAAAACTAGTTTTGTACACTATAAAGTATACAAACTAAGTAATGTTATAACTCAAAATAAAATTAATACTGACTGAGCCTTGTTTTTCTCATGCTTGCATTTTTCTCCTTAATGTTCATGCGTGATCTTCTTCCAGCTCTAGCTTCCCCCAAAGCCTTTAGCCGGCTTTAATTTGGGATGTCTACTTCTTTCGAAATTCCTCAGATTTTCCGCTAAAGAACGACACTCGAGATTACAGCTTCCGAAAACCCTATGGTTTTTCCGACACAGCACGGCGACTCTCGAGCGTATAGATCTTCCAAAAAGCAGAAAATTTCAGATTTTTCGGGTACAGTACCGTAATACCAATTAGCCAGAGCTGGAAGTGCATTAAATCATCAATAATAATTCACTCTTAATGCAAGGAACATTTTTAATCAATCATATTGACCATATGCCAGTTTTTAGTCCCTCGTTATCATAGCTTTGCTGTTAAAACTTCAATCAATGTTAATCATATGTCATTTAAAAATTTACTAACATTTAGTAAAGTTAACTCTTCGTACACATAAGACCTTGAGTTTGCCAGACACTACCTTGGATTCGCGCAGTCCCTAACCAGTTAGCTGGGCCCTTAACCAGATAGCTGCGCGACAACAATTCGTCCTAAACCACATCTTAGATTGCCATTGCTATCAAATCGAATAACACGGTACCTTTTTTTTAAATAATGCTGGACTAATTTACATTTTGTTTCTTTTGTTATTATTTTTTCATGTATGTTTTATGATGTTTGTTTTACATAAACATTAAAAACTTAAAGTCAAATAGATCAATTCTAAGAAGTAGTTTACCCCCTGAATGTGCGATGCACCATGTGTTCTTCGAACTAGTGATTCTTGGACCAGTTTGCAAAATGAACGTCCAAGACGTCCAATTAAATTTGGAAACTGTTCACAGGAGCCAAGACTTACTTTCTTTTCATTATTTTTTTAAAGGATTAACATATTAAAACACTCATAATTTTAAATAATTATCAAACATATCGCTAATAATCTTGTCAATTTATAATCTAAAATAAAATTGCTATTAAACCCAGTGCACTATATGGTATGTACCTATACATTACGTAATCAAACTATCGTCCGCTTTTAATTAGCTATTTTTAACGGTTACCTAAATATACATCGATAATTTAGTTTTTACAGAATTTGATTTTACAAAATCAAACAATTATCTCAAAATTTACATCAAATATAACTTGCTTCAGAAACTATATTTAGTTAGAAACAGTAAATAACAAAACTCGCATTTAGTTATATAAAAAAGAATTATTTAATCTTAAATTGTACGCGTCGCGTCGCCATTGTGCAATAATTAATACTCGCATCGAAACCTACTTGATTTTACCCCGCCAGACCACGACAAGCTGGCCGCTCTCTTCAGGCAGTCAACCTTCCAGGTAACGATGCTCAGTAGCCAACCGTCCGCAAGGAAAACTTCTGCGTCTTTCCTTGCCCCGTGGACTCTCCTTTTATCGGTCGTATTCGACCGGTGGAGACGCATGTCCGGCCGCAATGCGATTACTTCTCCGCATCCCACTGTGTACGTGGCCTACGCAACGATATTCATTGCTACAGGCGCATATCTGCGGAAGTGCCTGCGAGCTGCACTCTGACTCGACCTATCACATACAGCAAGAACATCCCCGCCCCCCGTACAAAACTTACGGGTTTTGTACCTCAGTACTTTGCATTTCTGCAAACAAAATTTTCTAGTGGGCATTTTAAGAACGTTGACAATTTCTGTGTTGCCGATTTCTATGATCCGAAATCAGATACGTCACTTTCCTGCAAAAACTGAAATAAGAATAATATTACTCCTGTCACTCGGTGCAAATATAACGTTTCAGATTTTATATTGTGAAAATCATGAACGTCATTTTAGCTTACAGTCAACTTTTGTATTCCATTTTTCTAATTAATTCATTCAATTTCAAAAATATTCACTCTTCATCGAAAGCTTTTCTTTTTTTTTAATATGAATAAACTTAAATAAATTCAGTGCAATTATATATTAAGTTTTGATTACGAAATTATGCAAGTATACTATTTGTCTCTGATACAAATATCTTTTACAAGCTATCCAATCCTATATAAAAAAGTGATATCTATTTGTAGCACAATAAAGCGCAGAAGTACAAAATAAGAAAAAAGAGAGGAAATAAGGAGAGGGGAATTGGGGTGAGAAGATACAATTAAAGTAGGTGGCACTTATGTATAGTACACATGTCTAAATAAATAATTATGTGTAGTTATTATGCTTGATTTGTACGACTATCGAGAAAGTCGTGCAACGCAATAAATCAGAAAAGTGTGAAATTAGAATAAAGAATGGAAATAAGGACAGGAGTGGGAGGGTGAGGTGATACAATTAAAGTTGGAAGCACTATGTATAGTATAGATATCTAAATTCATATTTATGTGTTTATGTGTGTAGTTATTATCCTTGATTTGTAAGACTCTTAAAATTGTCCTGTACTCGTATCCTGTATAAAAAAAGTATAGTAACAAAATAAGAAGAAAGAGGGGAAATAAGGAGAGGGGAGGTGGGATGAGAATATACAATTAAAGTAGGTGGCACTAATGTATAGTCCACATGTCTAAATACGTAATTATGTATTTGTATGTGTAACTATTATGCTTGATTCGTACAACTATCGAGAAAGTCGTGTAACGCAATAAATTAAAAAAGTGTATAAGCAGAAAAAAGAGTGGAAATAAGGAGAGGGGAGCGGGGGTGTAGTGATAAAATTAAAGTATGCAACACTTGTGCATAGTATACATATCTAAATACATAAGTATGTGTTTGTATGTATAGTTATTATACTTTATTTTTACGACTATTCAAAGAATCGTGTGACAAAATAAATAGGAAATATGTACAAAATCAGAAAAAAGTAGCAAGCTCGCTCTGAAACGCCTCCGCGTCTTGCATCGCAAGGCGTAGACTTTTGCGCTCGCCTTTTATTTTTATTGCTCCCCGTTGGTTTGACAATATATTAAAATAATAAAAAGGAAATAATTATTTATGTAGTTAAATCATGAAAGAAACTCGTGATATAAAAAGGGGGAAAATTATCAATAACTGGGAATAATGAGAGATTATGGTTGTACTGTAGTAAAATTTGACGAAAAACTCGACTTTCTTTATGTCATTTTCTGACACTTTGTACATCTTTAGAACAGAAAATGTTTTTGTATTGGCAATATTGGCCATAAAAACAAATTTAATGAACTTAATAGTTATTTATAGGTATTTTTTTTCCGACCTTTATTGCACACAATGCAGCGTGTTCCTACATTTACCAAATCCGAACCCGTGTCCAAATCTACTCTATACTATGCAGACAAACTTCAGAAAACGTAGAAATTATTAAAAAAAGAATGTTGATCAAAATTCTGCGTTAGAAAAATTGTTTGAAAATCATCAGAAAATTATTTCTTTTTTTTACAAAAGTGCGGTTTTCTCTTATTATGGTTTTCCAACGTTCAGCAAGTCTTATGCGCATAGTATTACAATGAATTAATCTGAAACTTTAAGGATATCTTATTGTACTTATTCGCATTACAACCATGAACTCCGCTTATTCAAGAAGATTATTAAGAAAGTGTTGCCCATTAACTTTCTTCTTAGGTAACAAATATAACCAGCAGTATAAAAAAAATATATCATGTAACCAGCAAATTTTTCATAATGTACTATAGTACCACCTTAATTGGCAAGTATGTAAATTCCGTTGACTTGTTGTAATCTTATATCACTGCTTATGACCTAAAGAACCTGGTGAAAAATGCTTTTACAATGTAAAGTTTAAATTGTTCCGCCACACATGTAACAAACAGCGGGCGGGAATGGCCATTCCCTTCCGCTTCGGCAAAGACGATCGGAAAGTCCAGTTTTCCATTCATTTTGCCAGCATAGAAGAGTCTTTTTCACGCACATTTTGAGAAAAATATTTTCCTTTATATTTTTATAAATATTTGAATTTACCGAAATGAACAGGCATTATATGGCAAGTGACTCATTTTTACTTTAAAAAGTATTATCAATAAATTGAAAATTTAATGGTTTAATGTCCCATTAAAGAAAATACATATATTGGTATTTCAAAACGTTTTGATATGCAAATAAAGCGATAAATACGTTTGAAAACAACGAGGGAATCTGATCTCTTTGTTGCATTTACGTGCGTGTGTGTACGCGCACCGCAGACGCGTCAACTCTCTCAAACGTTACAGTTGCTGCTCATGTGTATATCAGCAATTCCTTTAAAAAATTAAACAACAGGGTTCAAAAAGCGTCTCCCTCTCCTTATTTCCACTCTTTTTTCTAATTTCACACTTTTCTGATTTATTGAGTTACATGACTTTCTTGATAGTCGTACAAATCAAGCATAATAACTACACATACAATCACAGCCATCACTTTTTTATATAGGATCGGAGTACATGAGTATTCTAAGAGTCTTACAAATGAAGCATAATAACTACACGTACAAACACATAATTATTAATTTAGTTATGTATACTATACATAACTGCTTCCTACTTTAATTTTATAACCTCACCCCCACCCTTTCCCTCTCCTTATTTCCACTCTTTTTTCTAATTTCACACTTTTCTGATTTATTGAATTACATGACTTTCTCGATACTCGTACAATTCAAGTATAATAACTGAATATACAATCACATAATTAAGTATTTAGATATGTGTACTTTTAGTCCAGTAAACGAATGTGTGAAATACACTTTTGACCCGTATCTCTGCAACGTGGATATTTACTCTCCCTGCACTCATTCAACCTATCATCCGCGAGTGATTATTTCAAGCCACCTTTACAATAATCTCACTAATCTTCGGATTAATGACGCGCGAAAGCAGAACACAATAACCTAAAAACTTTACATTGTTGCTAAGTGTGGAGTTTTCGCAAGTAGAGGCACGAGCGTTCTCTTAATGCGATCTTTTTTGACACGTGGTTTTTCGTACGACTTGCGACAATTTCTGATAGGAAGGAAGGCCAGGAATGATGATTTGGATCTTCATCATCTCCATCATCGTCCTCGTAAGGTAAGTAAAATAATAAATATATATTACTATTCTCCGAGGGAAATTTTACGCGTCCGGGAACGAGTAACTTTGTTGTTATCACCTTACATCCGAATGTAGGAAGATAAACTATGACACCCGAAACTGCGACTACTTCTAGATACGAGGCCGTACACACGGGGACTGTAACTTGCTTACGCAAGCTATGCAAAACGAAGAAGTAACAAAGTATAATTTAAACTCAGAATTAACACGACCAGTCGCTAATAATAATAGTAATAGGAACAATAATGTAATGATCGCCGTCAAGGACAGAACAACAATAACAACAATCGTTATCAGAACAATCGTTATCAAACTCGTAATAGTCATCAACTGAACGATAATCGAGGTCGTGATGACTATAGACGAAACGATAGTCGGGATCGAAACACTTATAATATTAATAGCAATCAAAGAAATAATGAGTATCGCAATAATAATAATGATCACGGACACGACAACTGTCGCCGCGATAGTAATCAAACCCAAGGCAGCACCTATTATAATAGTAATATAAACTCGGAACACGCTCGACGTCAACAAGCGATGACGAGCGAACGACCCCCCCCCCCCCCCCACCCCTCGGGAAGGAGACCACCAATAATCGAATTAACTATCAAAAACTTTAGGACATAGGATCGAAAATTACTATAATCAAGACCGAAGCCATCACCCCCGACACCTTGTTAAACAAAAGTCACAAATTAAGAATACGCGGAGTCACCTCCGGTGAATGATATACTCTAGCTCGCATATATATAATGTTCAATGGGTTACTATATGAGGCGCACATTGTGGAAGACGATTTTCCAATCGAAGAATATGATATTATCGGATGGAATACCCTTACAGATCATAAGGGCACAGTTAGCCTAGAACGGCAACAAGTTGAATTTGAAGATTTTTCCATCCTCTCCTCCTCTTCAATCCTCCTTTCGTGAAAAGTGAGGTTTTTGTTATCCCTTAGCGTACGCGGCAGGTTATTTACGCTCGTGTGTTAAACGATGGCACACGAGTCGGGTTCGTGCCCTTACAGGATATGGGATCCGATGTATTATTCGAGAATTGTTAGCCGAGAACCGTAAGTAAGGCTTATGCGATATGCATTAATACCACTGACGAGCCGATCGAAATCGCTACTCCAGAGGTAAAACTTCAATCCTGCGAAATGGTAAATCTTAACGACGAATACTTTGATATTGATACCACCGATGATGATGATAGCCCCAGCGACCAAACTGAAATATTTAGATTATTTAGTTACAAAAATAACGAGAACCAATCAAACCTAGATAGAGCCACCGTCGCAAATGAATTGACTAATTGGAACGGCCTCCAAGAGGAAGAAAAGGAACATGTCCGTGAACTTATTCGTGAAATGCCACATTCATATGGACTGCCCGGGAAAAAACTTCAAGCAACAACGTTCATCACACACAAGATAGTTACGACCCCGCAATACCGATTCGCGTAAAACAATATCGCCAACCTCCTATAAAAAAGGAGGAAATGCAAAAGCACATAGCAGATACTCGTAGAAGCAGGGATTATACAGCCCACTACGTCGACCTATTGTTCTCCAATGTGGGTGGTGCCCAAAAAGCACGACGCTAACGGTAATAAGACATGACGTCTGGTTACCGACTTCCGACAATTAAATGAGATTACAGAGGCTGACTGTTTGCCACTGCCATTGACGTCAGATATAATTGATAGTATCGCGTCAGCCAACTACATTACGGCCATCGATCTGAAGGCGGAGTTCCACCAGATCCCTATGGATGCTGAATCGGCACCCAAAACTGCATTTTCCGGTCCATTTGGCGCGTACGAATTTAAGCGCTTAGCTGTGTGTCTTCGCGTACCTAGACGATATAATCGTGTTCGCTAGCAACTTAGAAAATTACTTAAAGAAGCCAGCCTAACGATAGAAGTCGCGAAAGAACAATTTCGACGAAGGGAAGCCACCATCCTGGGTCACATTGCAGGAGGAGAAAATATTAAACCGGATTGTAAGAAAACTAAGGCCGTTCAGCACTATCCTTTACTAACAACCACGAAGATGGTTAAAGAATTTCTGAGCCTTGTATCTTACTATCGACGATTTGTAAAAGGGTTGGCGAAGATAGCTAGAGCCTTATCCGATTTTATACGGCGACATATCGCATTTAAATGGGGCAAAGAGCAACAGGAAGCTTTTGAGGCTCTGCGCAAGCTATTATGCTCAGAACCGGTGATGCATGCTCTTGACGTAACTCAACCCTTCGTAGTAATCACGGACGCATCAGATTACGCCCTTGGGGCCATTTTGAGCCAGGGGGCGATTTACGACCAAGAACTCCTCGCCGTCGTTTTCGCAAAAGATAAGTTTAGGCCCTTTCTCTATGGTAAAAGATTCACACTCGTAACTGACTAGGAGCCCTTAAAGCATTTTCATATAACAAAAAAGGCAGACCTGCGATTCAACCGTCTTAAGGCTCAGTTAAGAGCATATGAATTCGATGTTGTATACCGTTCCAGGAAGAGCAATACTAATGCAGATGCCTTATCACACAATTATAGAAGACGGTGACGGAAACCCAGAACTACCACGAATCAAATTATACGAGCTTGCAGAACAGCAAGAGAAAGAGGATAATTATGTCCAGAATAATCCACGTGGACTTCTATTTATGACGAAGGGGACAATCGTCGAATAAATGGACGAAGGCACATCCGCCAACCCGGTAGAACAGGTGGACGGCGTTCATGAAGCTGGGAATCAAGATGTCCCTGTAGTAGAGACGATCGCAGGGGATGAGTGTGGACAGTTCGGGATATACACCTAATGAGCTTGTATTTGGAAAACGGTGCTCGCCCTCCGTCTAGTTTTTCACCTAGGGACCAATTAACTACCTGTGACGACTACCTAGCTGGCCTAGCCGAAAACTTTAGTCAATGGCAAACCTTAGCAGTAATGAATTTTACAATCTAAATATCGAACGAAGCACTATTATTAATATAGCTAATCAAGGAACCCCAGAAGGGTAAATTCGACGACGAATTCCTATGGCGATACGAAATTATTAAGGTAGTCAACAAACATCATAACGTTACAATAAAAACGGGAGATGATATTAAGATAATACAGTTTAATAAAGTTAAAAGGGCGGTCGACCGGGTAAACCCGCACGATGAAACTATAACGCTATAAGAAAAAAAAAAACAATCAGTTAAGGTTAAATATAACCACACATAGAATAATATAAGAAATAAATAAGGATAAATAACGCGAGCAGTGATACATTATTGCTATGATAACCGAACGAACATATCGATGCTCGATAAAGCAGGGACTAAATAACTAGGAAGTATCGGAATATAACGTAATAATTTCGAAGTGTGTATTAAATTGAAGTAACCGATAATTTATCGCGCGTCGATAATATTAATACCTAAAAATATAAATTTTGTTTTGGCCACGACCCTCGGACGTAAAGACATCCGAATCGAAGTAAAGAAGCTAACGTGCAAACGTTATTTTTATGTTTTAGTAAGCGTATTACGATGAATACGCACATTTATATGTTTGAATGTATAATGACATGTATGTGAATACAGATTAATAGTGACTCCTTCAAGAAAAATAAAGATTCGTGCTCCACCTAAATATTACAAAAATAGACATCTAAAAGAAATGAAATGGCGAAGAATACGAATCTTTTATTTTAAACTATAGTAGCACTTTAAATATTCGAAAAATGTCTACATTTTCTTTAAATAAACAAAGTTGATAGAAAATCAAAACTATCAAAATAAATAATTGGTTTAAGTGATATTTCACATATAATATTTTTTAAGTTTAGATAACAATGCAAATAATAATACTATAATATTAAAGACATATGAATATTAAGGAATAAGGATTTGGAAATGGAACAAAGAAAATAAATTAATAAAGTGCATTTAGTAGATAAAATGATCATATATTGTGTGAAAACAAGAAGAGAAACAGAATCCGTGGTCGTCATTCTATTTCTAGAGAACTAAAAGGCCACTCGTCGGGCCGGACATCTTCTTCGGCAATAGTCAAGGCGGGCGCGACCTCCGCCAATTCTCTCCCTCTCAAAGCCAGATGCATCATCCACAACATCGGGGGCATCTGCCACAGGCTCATCCTCGCTCTATGGATCCTTGGGGACGTCAAATGGGTCATCCGCCTGATTAGCAGGACGCTATCCCTCCTCGGGTGATGTAAGGGAGCAGAAAGTGCAGCCTCTGCATGCTCATTCGCGCACTGAAGATACCTCGGATAGATGAAGTCAGCGCAGATCGGACAAATAAAAAGCTCCATAATAGCATTCTGAGTTAACTGCGCTGGTACAACGATATTCGAGACCCCAATCGGATGGCGTGCCGAATGATGCTGAGTCGGCGGAGTGTAAAAGTCTCTCTATCAAAAAGAAAAACACAAGCAAAAATTAGAATGATTATATACATATATACGACGTCGTAAATGTATAGGTATGGATTAAACTATTACCTAATCCAGATCAGAATCCAGAGTGATGATGCGTCTGTCGGAATCAAGCTCAGATAACGGGAAGGAACAAAAGAACAGGAATCGGTATGCGTTATCCACACATCAGGAGTAGAGATGGCCGGACAACCAAGGTATTGAAACCTACATGGATGACGATCCAGGCCGCTTAAGGCCTCAAGAGATAAGTTTCGGGTGGAGCTCTTCTCACTCCGGCATACCGAACAACAAGAAACTTGAGACCAACAATACGAGCAAAATGCATGCCCATTTTTGCACATGAATATAGGTCGAATGATATATTCACAGCAAATAGGGCATGCAAGCCAACTAACCGGTCAAGAGTCCGTTGTCGATGGGGAACAAAGGAGTCGGTCCCCATCCATAAGAGTGGGACTAAAAGGAATTCGGGATGGTAGAGATAAGGAACTCCCGGGTCCACTCGACGAGCCAATTGGAAGCTCCAAAGAATTAGGCGCACCGTAAGAAACGGGAGACGCCGGGTCGAGGGACGCATCAAGCTCGTCTCTATCCACCGTGACATCGGGCACAAGGGCACCGTTCCCAATCGCCGGGGCATCAAGCGCTGAAGAAGATCCAACCGCCGTCGCAAAATGCGAGTGAGAGGGTGTCCCAGTCGCTGACTTATTAGGTTGACTGCCCGAAAGCGAGGGCTCCGCCACACCAAGAGATGAGAGGCGATTATCGGAAGAGAGACGCGAAGCTGGGACGCAACATCGGACAGTCACACTGCGCGTCTACAACAAGGAACTGAGGGGTTATAGGGAGAATACAAGATGATATAAAAAGAAAAGAGAATATTCACTCACCAGGAAGGACTGGAGCCCTCTACAGGCGACGGTTGAGGAGGTCATTTCGCAGCCGTAAAAGAGTAAATTCCTGGCCTTTGCTCAACATCGATTGCAGCGTCGTCAGCATATTCGGCGCATTGAGAGATAAGATATCACGAAACTAGCAAGCGAAAATTATATAGACACAAAAATGGAAACATAAATATACTAATATACAGATCTATATTAAGAGATGGCGTATGCGTCCAGTAAAAAGAACTTTTATAGACTTAGCCAAAAATCACAATTACATATGCGACCACATAAGTGTATATACATGTATTCATGCATAATTAGACGATAAATAATAAATAAAGCCATAAATAACGATAATTCATACCTAAATTGATAATTTATGGGACCATAAGCCAAAATAAAGGAATTACAAAAAACTAAATTTAAGGGATAACACCACTCTAGAAACTTCAAAAAATCGATTTTTTATCATTGGCTTAAAACATGTTTTAAACCTTCTAGAATATGGTACAAAAGGTCCCATCTCAAAAGAAAATTTTATTTGAAATTTCGGGATATATACCGACCGTCATCGACCGCTCCGAAACGGCCGATCGCTTACCTGCGTGAGGTATGTACAGGATGAGAAGGACCGCCTTATGGCTTGCCTATTGTTCGCAAACTTCCCTAATGCTCCTATAGATTTCGATCTTAAGCTATTATGAGACAGATAGGCTAGTTTCAAAACAAAGTACGTTATTGTAGCTTCTGTATATCGTAAGAAAACGACGCTCTCATTTTCACTTTCAAAAGTATATTTATGTGAAAGTTTTAATTATTTATTATCACGTTGAGCAAAATGGAGAAAGAAAAAGTATACGCAGAAAGAAAAGGCACAAAAAAAACTATCCAACACGGTATCGGAGCCGTAAATCAGCGAATCGTCCGATAAATCGATACGAAGCTGAAGGTGATTCCAGTGGCGTCAGTGCATCGGCAAAAAGCTGAAACCATCCGTGGACGATTTTGATGTAAATTATACATTTGGATACCGAATCATTAACTATTTGGCAGAATTTTCTGCAATTTCTTAGCATGCGAAGTGTAAAACGTGCGGTTCTAATATAACTTTTCATGAAACAAGTTCTCGGGGCTTCGGCTACAAAATTGTGATTGTTTGGCCAAAGTGTCCAGAAATTGTTATGCCTAACAGTAAATTTATAAAAAATTCATATGAAATTAATCATCGGATGGTGTTAGCAATGCGACTGATAGGAGTAGGATTGAATGTAATGATGAAATTATGTGCGTTTATGGAATTACCACGTCCTGTTTTCCAATCTTTCTGCGATAAAATAGTGAATCTCATTTCAATAGCAACATCAACAGTTCGTGATACCAGTATGAAGCAAGCTGGACAAGAGGAGATACGAAAGAGCGAAGAAAATGGTCAATCTCAAGGGATTACCGTTTCAGGAGATGGTTCTTTGAGGAAACGAGGGTATTCTTAGCTTTTTAGAGTTGCATCTTTGACCGAATGGCTTACTGGAAAAATCGTCGATGTGACTGTAAAATCTAAATATTGTAAGTGTTGCGAGTACTGGAGAAATAAAACAGAAACATGTGAATCCGAAAAATGGTATGCATTACACGCCGATTTATATCAAGCAAATCATGAAGGCTCATCTGATAAAATGGAGGTAGATGCTGTTATTGAAATGTTTTCTCGTTTCGACAGTTTCCACGGCCTAAAGTATATGAATTATATTGGTGATGGTGACAGCAAGACTTTCAAAGGCATACTTGATTCTAAACTGTACACTAATTTTAAAGCACAAAAAAAAGAGTGCATCGATCACGTACAGAAAAGAATGGGAAGGCGTTTTCAAAATCTAAAAAAAAGACGAAAAGCCTTGGAGGAAAAAGAAAATTAACAAATAAGTTGATTGATAAATTAACAATTTATTATGGTTTGGCAATACAGAGGAATACAAATTGCATAGAGAAAATGAGGAATGAAATCTGGGCAACTCTGTATCATAAAATATCGACCGACGACAGTCTTCAGCACGATAATTGTTCAGATTCCTGGTGTGCTTGGAAAATCGCACAAGCTGAAGGTTCGTTTCACACTTCCTGAAGAAGTTTGCGAAACCATTGAGCCTGTTTATACAGAGTTGAGTCGAGATGAGTTGCTGCACCGTTGCTTAGGCGGTTATACTCATAACAGCAACGAAAGTTTCAATGCTACCGTTTTGAACTTGGCTCCGAAATCGTACTCGAGTGGCAAAAAAGTTCTGGATATTGTCACTGATATTGCAGTGTGCAATTCTAATGATGGCCTGAAATGTGTCCTTCGAATTATGAAAACTCTGGAGATGGATATAGGTCTGCAGGCTTACAATTTTTGTTGTGAAGCCGACGATAAGCGCATCAGACACGCTGAGTGCTCTCTGTCCGACGCAGCGAAAGAGGCGCGATCGAACATAAAAGCGATAAGAAAAGAACACGAGGAGGGGAATTTGTATTTGGAAGGGCAGCTTTATGGTCCAGGCATTGCAGACTAACGTAAAAAATTTTCTTTAAATGATTTTCTCAATTTTTTACATCCGAAACTGATTTTGAAACTTTTATTTGATTTTTCTCGATACGAGTTTTTCTCCACGGGCACGCAACATAACTTGAACATCTTTCATCCGATCCGTTTGAAATTGTAACCATGTCTTAATTATTATACTTAGAAGTGAATCACGTAGGGGATTTTTAATAAATTGATTTAAACAATTTTTATAAATAAAAACGTGCCTTTTTTTCATGAAAATTTTTAATATATTTTCAATTCACTGCCTATATTTTTAAAATCCCCTGCGTGATTCACTAGCTATTAACATCAAGAATAAGTGGATTCATTTTTGTTCCAGGTTGAAATGTGCGATTGGCACACTGCGTGTCGCGGAACGCTTCCGATGCAAGAGCCATCAAGAGATCGGTTATAAATCAGCCATTTTGTATTTCTATTACTATTCTCTTTCCCTCTTTCTCTCTAGCGGCACGCTGGGATGCCGCGTTGCCGAAATTCGTAGGCCGCGCGCAGCTACTTCTGCCCGCTTGTGTGTATGTATGTTTGTGTGCGAGTGCTGCGTCTCCCGACGCCTCGCTGGCTGTTCGCATCCTCGCTCGCGGGCGTGGGCTAGCTGCCTCGCTTCGGCTGTCTATCAGCCGCGCGAGTGTTATGTTGTAATGGGGTAATTTGCCCCGTTACAGTGCCCCCCCCCCCCCTTGAACTCGAACCGGGGTGAGAGCGCACACACATCCCCTAGAATGCCTTGCCATTATGTATCAGCGTTTATCAAATTATCATTAATACTTATAATTAATAAAAACTAAAACAATAATCCTTATTTTACCGAGATATTTTTTTCCTAAATTTGGCAATATTGCTTATTTTCTCTCATCTCTCTCTCTTATAATTGTAACGCATTTCAATTTTTTTTTATAAATTTTTCCGAATTGGCTCGCTTTGTTTTTAATTTTTAAAGTTAATAAATTTATCTTTTATTACGTGATCGTATCACGCACGCTATGTTTATAATATATTTAACATTTTTTTTTTTGCTTATTATTCTAAATTTACCTAACTTAAGCTTATGCGCCGAGCTGACCTTCATTTTTTCTTAACTCTTCTTCCTCTTCTTCTTCTTCCCTGTACTTGTCTGCTGCGCCGTATTTTGTCCAAAAATTCTTGAGATGGGCTGTTCGATTCTCCCTCTTTTTATTGAAGTGGTCGTCAAAACTCGTCCCCTTTCTCACTTGCGAGTGGTGCTGGTAGCCTCTTCCCCCTGCGGCTCGCTGATGGGGTCCTCCCGTCCGAGCTGCTTGCGTTGGCTGTCGACTGTTGTCAGCGCTGCGGTGTGATGATGCGTCGCTGCGTGCGAGCCCTCTCGGCTCGCTGCCGGTGTACGTATCGAAATGTTCCTCGTCGGCCCGTCTATGGCCTCTGCTAAGCTGCTACGGGCGTACGGCTCGCTGATGGTGTGGCCGTTGAGGCGTATGTTCTCGGTGCTGGCGCTGGTGCATCCGTTCCTTCCGCTTTTCTTCTTCCTCTAATTTTTCTTGCTGCAGGTCTGCCTTGATCTGGTCTATTTGCCGCTCGTCTGACTTCTCCTGCTTGTATATTTTGTCTGCTTCTTTGTCCATTTCGGCCGTCATTCGCGTCAGCTTCCACAAGATTTCTATCTCTTTGCCCCTTTTGAAATCTTTTATTTCTTTTTCTCTCCACTCCTGCAGCTTATCTCCGATGTGCTTCTGTTTACCTTGCAGCACTCCCTCGATTCCTCTCTTTATCGCTGCCATTTCTATGATCCTTTGTTCCGCCGATTTTACTCTGTGTTCTCTCGCTCTTTTCTTTTTGGCTTCTATGAGCTGATTTCCAAAATCGGCCTTTTCTGTCTCCGTCGGCTCGGCTCGATTTGCCGCGTCTCTTACGGCTCTGTCGTAGCGTACCTGTTTCTGCTCCTCTTGCTCCTCGTACTCGACTTGGAGCTGTCGCAGGTACTGTCTTTGCTTAGACAGATTCTTGACTAATTGTAGATTACTCATTGCTTCCGTCGCCCCTGCGGCTTCTTCAGCTATGTTCGGGTAGACACATGTGCACCCTCTCCCCATCACTAGCTTTCCCTCTGGGCGTATCGATACGACAAAGTGCGCCGGACATTCGGCTGTGCTTTGTGCCGAGTCGGTGTTGTCCCATGGTTTACGGATCGGTTTTTTCTGTATTTTGTATTTTATTTTGGTTATTCTGGTTATGTGATTGCTCAATCACTTCGTTTTTAGTACAATTTTTTGTACCAACAATCTTATTTTCTAACTTATCTTCTATTTTATTTTGGATATCTCGTACCAAGTTAATTGGTTTTTCACGTATTTCTACTTCTCTTTTCCACAGTTTCGGTGGTTTCAGTTCTCTACCGAAAATCAAAAATGCGGGCGTTTTACCCGTCGCTACGTGTACTGACGAATTATGTGCGAATTGAAATTCTGCGATAAATTACACGATTTTCGTGAGTGCATAAATCCTATCTGCCTTTTTTGTTCTACTTTGTACTGTTGGCATTTATAGCAGCCCTCTACATATGATTTTACATCCCTGTACATTCCTGGCAAAAAATAAAATTGTGCGACCTTTCTGAAAGTTTTATCTACCCCTGGGTGGCCTGCCGTCGGCTCGTCGTGCATTTCCGATAGTATATACTTTCTGTTTTCTACTGGTACTACTAATTTCCACGCATCCAAGTCTTCGATTTCGTCGTCTAAATTATTCGCGTTTTTATACCTGTATAGGTTCCCGTTGACTATATTAAAGTCTCTATATTTCTTAGGGGTTGAACTAACTTGAAAAAGCTTATTTCTATACCACTTATCTTGTGTTTTGTTAGTATACGTGATCGATGCTACTTCAATATCTTCGTCCCCCTCAAACATTCGCGATAGTGCGTCCGGCACTTTATTCATTATTCCTTTCCTATGCTTGACAAGAAAGTCATAGCTCCTCAGCTCTTGTGCCCATCTCGCGGTTCTCCCTACGGGATTCTTTTTATCGAAAAGCCATTTTAAAGCGCTATGATCCATGATAACTATAAATTTTTCCCCTCTATATACGGTCTGAACTTCTCTATCGCCCATTTTACCGCTAAGCACTCCTGTTCTGTGGTTGTGTGATTTATTTCTGCTTTTTCCAGTGCTCTGCTCGCGTAAGCTATTACCCTCTCTGTTTTACCGACTTTCTGGGTGAGTACTGTCCCCAAACCTGTTTGAGATACGTCTGTTTGGACAGTATATACCGAATTCGGATCAGGGCGGTATAATAGTGGAGCTTCGATTAATAATTTTTTTAATATTTCGAAAGCATTTTGTTGTTCGTTTCCCCATACGTATTTAACGTCTTTTCTTACTAGCCTATTTATCGGTTCGATTATTTTTGCGAAATCTTTTATGAATTTTCTGTACCAAGAAGCCATCCCTATAAATCTACGTACTTGTCTAATAGTTTTTGGTGGGGGGTAATTTCGAATTGCTTCTGCTTTTTCTGGATCTATCAATAAGCCGTGCTCGTTTACTATAAATCCTAGGTATTTTACCTCATTGCAGCAAAATTTACTCTTATCCCGATTTATTGTAAGTCCCGCGCTTTTGATTTTGATAAGTAATTTCTTGAGCAAGTCTACGTGCTCTTCAAAAGTTTCGGAAATTAGCACAATATCATCGAGATAAGAGTATGCGTTCGGCTCGAGATCGCCTATTATTTCTTCGATTAATCTTTGAAAACATGCCCCTGCGTTTGCTAGTCCCATTGGTAGTCTTTTGTACTGCCAATGGCCTTTGCCTGGCACTGTAAAAGCTGTTATATTTCGTGATATTTTCTTTAATTTAATTTGGTGATACGCCGCGCTTAAATCTAACGTTGATATGTATTTCGCGCGTTTCAGTTTATTTAAAATTACATCCATATATGGCAACGGATACGCGTCTTTTTCCGATAATTTATTTACTACCCTGAAGTCTATGCACATCCGGTAATCTCCGTTTGATTTCATAACCGTAACTACGGGGCTGTTCCATGGGCTATGTGATTTTTCTACGATATCTTTCTTTTGTAATTTTTCTAATTCCGCGTGCATAATTTTTTCGAGTTTTTCCGAAACCGGGTAATATCGCTGTTTTACTGGTCGTGCACTACTCAGTAATGATATTTCGTGCTCGATCAGATCCATCGCGGGTAGTCTTTGATCGGCTTCGTTTTCGGTACGCGGTAGTATATCGTTTATTAATTTTTCTATAATTTTATTTTCTGTATCGCTTGTTTGTGCAATGCCGCAACTTGCGACGTTAACTTTGTAATCGGTTATATCCACCGTCCATAAATCGAATGCGTATTCTACGGGTTTTTTCGCGTCTGCTAATGAATACGTATCTTTTCTGGTGTTTCTAATCATTCCGAAATCTCGGGTTACGTCCAGACCTAAAATGAACTCTAATGGTAATGATGGGATTACGAGAACTGGTGCCAATCTAGTGATTCCCGCAATCTCCGTCGGCACGTGAATTTCTCCTAGCACCGGCTCTACACTCCCATTGGTCATATGGGCTTGCTTCACCTTTGACGGCTGTATCTTTGGGCCTAGTTTTTCTAAAACTTCCTTATAACCTCGTCCTAATATAGTTCTGGCTGAACCCAAGTCTAAAAGCGATTTTACTTTTTCTTTACCGATTTTAATTTTGAAACCAGTAACGAGGGTACGCTACTCGTTTATTATTTTGTACGATTGAGACTTTATGGCTTTTAATAGGCGGCGTAATCGTCTCCTTTACGCTGCCTCGTGGAAATTTCCCTGCGCGTCTTGTTTACTTTGCGCGCTATATGTTGTATTATTACTCTTGTTATAATTCGAATTTTCATATTGTTTCGAATTATAGTTACGTAAATTATTTCTATTTGTGTATGTTGTGTATAATTGTTCGATTTGTTGTAACCTTGGTTAAGGTCGTGGCTATAATTATTTTTGTCACGGCTATTTTCGACTCCTTGATTTTACTTGCCGTATGGTGATTTGTTGCTATTATTATGCCATGCTTTTTTGTTATAACCGTTTCCGTAATTTTTATAGTTATTTTTCGTGCTATTTTCGTGTTTACTAAAATTTTTCCGCGTGTCGTCGTTTGTAGCGTTACCGATTTGTGGGTTTGAATTTCCGCTTTGCGTGTCTGTTTTGTTTTGATTTTTGCAAAAATTCATTAAATCGATTTTTAATTTATTTATCTCTTTTGCTATTAGGCTTGCGATTTCATTTGATGTTTCCGGGTGTATAGCCGCTATTTGCGTGTTTGTGTATTGACGCGGTGCCTGATATGCTGCCTCGGGCAGTAGGCTTTTCTCTGGTCTTGACGGTGGCTCCCTATCTTTACTTGCCTCAAATGCGTTTCCTAACTGTATCGCTCTTTCTAAAAATGTATTTAGATCTGAATCTAAATATTCCACTATGAGGGGATGAAATTCTTTACGCATATTTAGGTACATTCTTTCTATCAGATTTTTTATTGGTGGCTGTACTGCCATCTTACTATAAATGAACCTAATCGCGGTTAGATAATTTTGCATTGGTTCGTCTTCCCCCTGTGTTCGAAATCGCACTTCGTCTTCTAGTTTGATTGCAAATGATTGATCTCGATATTGAGATCTCAAATCGCGTTCGAAATCGGCCCATGTGTGCCATGTCGACCCTTTGACTCCTGAAATTCCTTGAGTACGGCTTGCGCCGTCGGATCGGCTTTGTAGCCTATGTTTTCAATTTGAGTTAAGCCAGCCTGTCGCGTCACTTTACTTAACCTTGCTATAGGCATGTATTAGTCTGCGTAGGCCAGAAATGCTGTAAACTCTCGGCTCGTTGCCTTTAAAATTTTATTTCATATGCCTGCAATGGCGTTAATATAAAATATTCTTTTTTTTTTCCTTTTGATTTTACAGCTTTCCTGACTTTATAATCAGACAAAATTTATGCACATAATAATCTTCATCGTCTTATTCTAGCAATTATTCTGAATACCTTAATGTTAAGTCTTACTTGCATAATTACGGTTATTTTTAACTTCCGTTGTCACCATTATTTTCATAACACGAAATTTGTTTTATTAAAACATATTTTTAAACAGTTTTATCCTCTTACTGTTGGGCGCTATCTATGACGGACAGCCGCCCTAACTCTAAAATGAGTTTACTGTTCGATTTTATAATTATTTATAATTTATTTTACGCGTTGGGCGCCATCTATGACGAACATCTCTCGCCTCCGGGCGAAAACTGATTTCTTTTTGAATAATATTGCGTTTTCCGCCCCTCTTTGCTACGGAGGGGTCGAGAGTTGCTCGCGCACAGAAATGAGTGGGCTCCGGCTAGGCTCAGTTTATTTGATCGCGGAGAGTGGCGGGGCCCACGAGTCCGAAGGCTATATAAGCAAGGATAGCATGCAAGAGTAATAAAGGACTCGAAATAATTTCGGGTGACAACAGAATGATATTTAATAATCTAATAGATACTTATTTATTTCTAAGATACTTAAGACTAATATTTACAATGATTTACAAGAAAGGTAGCCTTACTGGCTCATCGCGGGAACGGGAACGCGCGTAGTCGCCTCGCGACTCGAACAAATTATCTGCTCCGGAACTCGCCGGCTCATTTGCCGGACTCGCGCAATCGCTTTAGTCGTGCGATCTTTTAGCCGTGGTTCGCATCGGCTCAGAGATCGAGAGTTTAGAGAGAGAAAAGATAAGCTTGCCGAACATGTCGGCCCATCGCGGCTCGGGTTCGGCGGCATTCGTATACTATAATTGATATGTACTCACTCGTCTACCAATCATCCCTCCACGCTTACGGACAAATTCGCCTCGCGGTTCCCCAGCTGCGGCGCCTCGCATCGGCCCGCTTACAGGTGCTGGTAGGCTAGCGCACCTCGCTCTCGTTCGGCTTTTCCGGGCTGGCTGCTTCCGCGCTCGCGGCTCTCATTCTCCCCGCGCGTAGATTCGCGACATCGGCCGGTCTCGGTGACGAACGGTAGACGAATCTCTGTCTCCTCTCTTTCGCGCCTCGCGCGTCCCTTCGGCAGTCGGCTCCTTGCTCCCCTCTCCTATTCTCTTTCCCTCTTTCTCTCTAGCGGTACGCTGGGATGCCGCGTTGCCGAAATTCGTAGGCCGCGCGCAGCTACTTCTGCCCGCTTGTGTGTATGTATGTGTGTGTGCGAGTGCTGCGTCTCCCGACGCCTCGCTGGCTGTTCGCATCCTCGCTCGCGGGCGTGGGCTAGTTGCCTCGCTTCGGCTGTCTATCAGCCGCGCGAGTGTTATGTTGTAATGGGCTAATTTGCCCCGTTACAATCTCACTTTTATTTTTGCAATCATTGTCAAGCCTATGATTAAAGCACGCTTTAACAACATCTCTAAACTTTTCGAAAGCATCAACAAACTTGATAAATCGAGAATCACAGAAATGCTGCGAGGTCACGAAAATGAACATCCAAACCGAACATGCAGGGCTTTAATTTCTGCCATAGGAAAGATAAGCAGTTACCTCTTCGGAACACTTGACGAAGAAGCAAGCGAAGAACTAAAACAGTTAATTGAAATAGCCGCAAATGACACGCGGAAAGTATCCAATTTACTGGCAAACCAGACAGAGATTGTACGGACAGAATTTGGAAATCTACACGCAAAAGCCAACGAAGTAGACAGAATAGCAAAACAACTAGCAGAAGCACAATATGATCTAAATACCGAGACACTAACAGATGCAATTTTGTTCGCAATACATGGAATAATGCACCCACGATTTATCTTACCAGAGCAAATGGATAAATCAATAGAGTTTATCAAGAAATCTATAATAGATGCTATCTTTCCAACCACAGAAGAATCCAACTCAATTACATAATTACTAAAAATATCTGAACTATCTATCCTGTTCTCAGGATACCAGTTACTCTACAGTCTTTCATTACTATTAGGATTATTAAACGTCACAAATTATAAATTATACAAAGGTCTACCACTTCCAAACAAACAGAGCGCATTTAACACAACAAACGCCTACGCATACGTTTGGCCAGAAACTAATTTCTTTGCCATTAGCCAAGACCGTGACTCATACATTCCCTTTACACAGAAAATCCTAAATAGATCAAACTCTATCAAACTCCTCTTGATTTAACCATCATACTGAATAACACAGATAACAAATCTACCGGGTATATAAAAACTGTACTGCATGGTAAATAGACAATTGATGGAACCAGAACCCAAGGAAGCCAACCAGGAACCACACTTAAATTTGGCACGGAATTTCGCGAAATCATTGAGAAGGCACGAAGTATAGGCGAATATCACGCACTCTCGCAGAAAATTAATACAATGCAAAATACGCTCGCATACTCGGGGGGAACTATTATAATTATAATCATCATCGCGTTCATTTTTTGAAAAAACTCGTTCCCTACGGAGGCCCCAACACTAGTAGGTTCTAGAATGCTTTCAGAAAAAAACAAAAATCGTACTACGCTCGAACGATAGGAGTCACCGCCGTCCAGACCAAGGGGAGAATATGCCAGTTTCCCACCTCAGCTATCATATTCAACACCAACACCCATACTAAACCTCAGCCTACCCGACCTCTACCAACTAGCATTGGCCAACGGACTGGCCGTACCTCAAGACATCATAAGGATGGTAGCACAGATTGAAATGTCTAACGGAAACAGGGCTGGAAATCCAAGAGTGACCTGGACGCTGCCTGCGTCATAAATCAACACAACTAAATAATCTCAGAATATGATATACGACATATGACATAAAATATAATGTACTAGATTAATTATTATTTGTAATGAGAGAGAGAAATTAGAGCATAATTTTGTAATCTTAATATATTTTTATAATTAAATAGCCAGAAGTATTCACATATCACAACACCTACAAAAGTAAATGTATAGATAGAAATAAACGTTGCATAGATAGGACCTAGATAGTGTAAAGGAGACGACGCCTCTTACACGAAAAAATAAACATAAGTTTTCTTTCGCGTCCCTCTACTTTGTACTTAGTTTAGGTTAAGTCATCGGGGTCGGTGACCCGCAGTCTCGGACGTGTCACATGTAGCACATGTCAGGCATATTACATTAGACTAGCACTAGAACCTTCCGACCGCCTAGCGACACCCAGACTGCATCGCAGTTCCTAAGAATTGTTTAATAAATCTTAAACATCACTTAAACATTAATAATACATGCATTTCTTGCTAAAAATAGAGAGAATGGTCAAATTATCCTAAAGAATTATTAATGTGTACGCTTTATTTGTTTCTTTCTTCAAAAGATACGTCACATGTCGTATCACTACGAAGATTCTTGCAACAGTAATTCTCAGACACACCGACAATCGACATCAAGCGCAGTTTTAACATCTATTTCGCATGTCGACCTCCGGAGTTACACATACATAGTGTGTGCTGTCTCTCGCCGTAGTGAATCTCAAAATAATTTTTCTTTTTTTCTTTCAACTTTGATTAATAATAGTGTTATTTTAATTATAATATTTCTCTTTTATTACTTAAGGGTGTCATCAAGTGGCGCGGTAGCGCCACGAAGGCGAGTTTGAGAAGCAGACGAAGCCGCAGCGCCCGCGCTACTATTTACTTCTATATTGGAGTTCGGATTTTTCTTTATACGATAACAAGTACTTATTACTATTATTACCAAGTTATTTCGACTTAATAGCATGTTTTCGTGCTAAACTATGATTTCCAACAAAAATATTAGCCAAAAAGTTATTTTATGTCATAATAAACTGTGACGGGTAATTTCACATACCTTGTCACATGCTCTCTCCCACACACATATACACACACACTTAGAACCTGTACTAACCGTTTCTAGATGTTACAGGTGTCAACGCTGTAAAGGGAGAGACAGGATTGCGAGCCGCATAGAGAGAAAGAGAGAGAGAGAGTATAAGTAGGGGGCGCGCAGGGGCGCGAGCCACGATAGTTTTTCGGGAGAAGGTAGAGACGTTTAGGCAGCTAGTAGAGACGGACGCGATATTATTACAACGGAAAGCGACGGGTGCAATTGCGACGACCGCCCAATATACCTTCGAGCCGGCCACCGCTGTCCCCAGGGATTGTCTGGGGATAATTACTTATTGTGCGGCGATCGCTGTCGAGTGCCAGGGTTAAGGTGAGTCAGCAGTTATATCTCTCTCTCTTCCCGGGATATTCTTTCTCTCTCTCTATTTCGCGACACGCCTGCGAGGACGCACACTCCGTGTGAAGTGCGTGATTGTTTCCCTTCCCCTTGTTGAATATATGTATGTTTTTTATAGCTTCTGTGTAGTTTCTGGCTTTTTCCCTTTTCCCCACTCGTTCATGCTCTCACCATCGATATTGGTATGTACCGCGGGTTTTACCAATTAAAACCCCGTTACATATAATTGGCGCCCTCCGGAAAAACTCACAGAGTTGTGGGGATTAAATGAAAAACTAGCGATAAAGTGTATAGTGCGGTTCGCGTGGCGTATATTGTGAACGCGCGCGTCGAAAAATATTCGAGTCAGCCGTATATACAGACTTTGCGCGGAGAGTATATTGCCGCTGGAATGCGAGCACTCACGCGCAAAAGGTAAACAAACCGCGGCGAACCCTGGAAAATTCTGAGTACGGGTCAGGCCGGAATTAAATAATATTTCGGCAGTTTAGTGAATTCGAACGGCTGCTCGATTTATGTGGTCAACGTGTTTAACATACGAGGAGAAAATAACTTGTTGCTAGATAGATTTTTATAGGTAAGGGAACATATGCGAATATAATTTAGTGTAAAAGCGTCTCTCGCAAGTGGACAAATGTGTTTGTCAAAGAGTTTTTATAACAATTATTAGAAATAAAATATAATGATTAAAAATTTTCTTAATTAACGGTAAATAACAAATACATTTTTTTTGTTGGTGTTGTGATGAGATATTGCTATTTTAGTAAAAATAAAGTGTGAAATTTAATAAAATCACGGGGTACTTAAATTAATACAATTTCATACATTTAAAGCGAACTCGCATAATCAATAATACAAACACTTATTTCGTGACGTAAAGAAATGTAATCTTATTGCTGAAAATTTCCTAATATTTAAAGTGTGTAAGAATAAAATAAATATTGAAAATTTTATTTCGGAATTTGAGTAGTAGTATTACTCAGTATTGTGTTGGAAATATAGTTACATTTATATTCGGCTTTTCGAATTAAACAGTTTGTTTAGAAAATTAATCACTTGTTGACAAATTAATTTGGTAAATAAAATAACACTTTTAACCACTTGCTCGTTTAATAGCTAATTGACTTGCTCGTTTATTAATTAGCTTAGTTAAAACCGTATATTCGATTTACGGGGAAAATAGAAGCGGGTAGCGCGTGCGCTTATATTATAACAGCGTGTACTTAAAATTATACATACGTAGTGTCGATATTGAGCGTATATACAATGACTGTTCTGTATAGAATATAGATAGTTGTATAGGTGCGAGTCTGTGTAGTTGCAGAGTAGTATATGTAATTGAACTGCGACTAAACCGCCGAATAATTGCGTGGCCATAGTATGCGTATCGCTTAATTAATTGATTAAAAATATTATTGTGATTTTTTTATATAAACAATGGTTTATTAACTTAATTAATGATGGTAATTGTCGTTAATTTTTTTTTTGCTAAATAAAATTGAGAGTTAATGGACTACTTAATTAACTAAATAGTTGATTGCTCACTGACTTCGTATCTTTGGCATAATTGTTGTTTCATAAACAATTGTTGTTATTTTAATTAAGGATCATTATTATTATTTGGTTATTTTGGGAAAATAGTATTATTGTTTAATCAATTAATTGAATAATTATTAAATTATTTAATCATTGGAAAATTTTTCTTTGTTTTTTTATTTTTTTTAGCAGGAAATATTACATTCGTTTTTCGCGATGTTAAGGGAAAAATATAATTAAAATTCTTTATTTACTACAAACTACACAAGATACTTAATTCGAATTGAGGTAGATTAATTTAGTATTCTTTCAGCGTTATTGATTATTATATTTAAATAAATATTTATTATTAATAATTACTAAATAATATTTACTAGAGAAGTGATTTGCGCAAAATAATACGCTGAAAGAAACACCTAGTGTGTGCGATGAACACCATCTGTTGAAAACAATTACGGGTACAACAAATATTATTAAATATTCGAATTAATAACTTGTACTGGAAATTACAACGTAGTTAAATTTACAAATATTGGGCTTCTTGAAATAAAATAGATAAAAACACAAGAAAATGGCGAATCAATACGACCTCACCTTCGATGAAACGGTAGGAACCGAGATCCAAGCGTGGATTTTACGTTTAGAGGGACAAAGATTAGATATTTTTTTAAATAGGCTAGAATTAAAAAGCAATGGCACACAATTTGCGAAAAGCGATAGATTATATAGACGCTTGCGGGGCGACTACACAGCAGCCGACTTCGTTGATAGCTTAGACAGCATAGTTACAGAAGAGCTGAAAACTCGTCGAGAAGAGAAGCTCGACGAAGTATTACAGGATGCGAAGTTCAGTAATGAGACACAAGCCGAAATTCTACATAGGCAGCAATATTGGGCAAGTCACCGAGTAGGAACGGATTTATCAAATGACTTCGCTCCCATGGCAACCAGCTCCACCCAAATGAGTTCCTTGAACATGTCTTTGACGACATGCCAAGGAAATGGACTCGGTAACACTGGTGTGGTACAAAATAATGCAGGAGCAACGGCGGCAGCGACGGTAGTTACGACGACGCCGAACCACACGCCACCAGCTGACGAAACCACAGCACCTGTGTATGAACGGTCTGTTCAAGCACTCATTCCACCACCACCACCGCCACCAATGCCACTAGCATTCTGGGGAGGCCAACAGACTAGTACTGCGGTGCCGCCAAGTATGATAGCAGTAACAAGTACTACAACTACAACGACAACTGCTACAGCAACCAGCTTAGGGGAAATGAGTAACCCGAATACAGTATATTCAACGGGTACAAGACAAACTGCGAACGCGCAAGAGTCAAATATGGTACTGGTGACGTTATCGAACGGCACGTCATACCCCGTTCCAAGAGCCGTGGCACTCGAAATGGCAACCACGTCAGTAGTTGTTCAAGAATACAGTAACCAAGTGAAAGAGTTGCAAGAAAATGTTGCTGAACTGATTACGAGCACAAGGTTGCGTTTTGAAACCTTGCAAAGCAACGAAGCAGCAAATACGCATCAAGGGCAAGGAGCTAGGCCCAAAAACAACAGGAGTGTCGCTTTTCGGGACACATTCGACCTACGTTATGACGATGACTACCAGTCGAATTATTACCCAAGGGCACAAACAGGAGGAGCAGCAAGAAGCGGGGGATCGCGACTTAACGCTAACACCCCAAGTTTTACCTCAATGCTGCAACAGACCAGAGAGAGAGGACCAGCGATGGCTCACCAGCACGATCAAACTCTCACAAACCGGCAAGAGTCTGGGGGAGGGGGATGTCTCAGTATCCTGAGACAATGCGGCAATCGCAAAATAGCACATTTGCTGGTCACCGTGTTAATGATATCGGAAAAACAGTTCGATCCTGGAACACATGAGTGCCGCACACTGGCCCGCATAGAAGACGAGGACCTCCTAAATGCCATGACGGAGTTGCTGAAGGGAGCAGCTCTCCAATGGTGTCGCCAATCCCGGAGAAATTGGCATACATGGCAAGATTTTTGCGAGGCAGCATGACGCTGTTACGGCGTGGATAGCCGTTACCAGCAGCGGTTAGTCACAGAAGCAACGGCGCGCACTCAAGGATTCGCAGAACCAGTCACCGATTATATATTCTCTCTCCTATCTTACATTGATAAATTTGAAGTGCCTTGGAATGAAGAAAGGAAACTGCAACTAATTTATCAAAATATGTCACCAGAGTTGCAGGCGATTGTGAGTAAGGAGCATACCACGGATCTTGACACTTTGATTCGGTTGGCGCGGCAGGCAGAAGCTGTCGTGGAGGTACGGCGTAGTTGGAAAGAGCCACCTCCTGCGGATAAATGCTTGTTGCCGGAATTGGCATATAAAGGGCCACGCGCACCGACGAATTATTATAAAATGAGTCTGGCTACTATTGCGGAAGGTTCCCCTACAGACTTGTCTCATAAGGTAGATAAGCTGGTCGAGGAGAAATTGAGTGCGAAGCGTAACGCTCCCAGTCTGGCAGCGATATCGCAAAGTTCGCCTCAAGAGATGTCGGCTTTAATCGAGAAGTTGCTCAATGAGAAGCTGAAACAGCTGACTTTGACCGGCCCCATGAAAGCTCCATCGTCAACTGCAGAGGAGGCAGCGGCGCAAAAATCGGTTCCTCAAAGATATAAAGGGCCGTATTATAAAAGGGGCAACAGCCCAAAGCGAAGAAGTTCCCCACACCAGCCGGCCAGTGAAAAGAATAAGAGAAAAACTCCTGGGCCACGTTCCCATCTCGTATGCAGGGGCTGTAGCTGGCCAGGATACACTACACGGACGTGTCCTGAGTGTGCGGGAAAAGAGCAGGGGGGTGCGTAGATCAGGTCTATACCACCCCTGCAGCCAACTTAAGGACCTCACCAACTCACTCCAATGAGACCAGCGAAGCACACGCGCAAGCTGAGCCAGTTCTCCCCCCGATCGCGACGGCGGCAGAACCTATAGTAGCTCACGATGCGAATGGCGCTTCTGAGGAATCAGCTCCTTACATCGAGAGAGACTACTCTCGATGGTGGATGCAAGTGGGGATTGGTGGATTCCGAGTGCGTGCACTGCATGATGGAGGTGCTGCACGAACATGTATTGGACCACTTGGCCTACAGATTGCTGCAGCATGCAATAAAAAGATTGCACCTAGTAAAGGACCAGGCGTACGGATGGCTAATGGACAGATCTCACCTGTGATCGGATATGTCGATTTACCATTCGATATAGGTGAGGTACGACGCCATTTAGAGGTCGTTATTCTACCCGAGTTACCAGAAGGATGTCTTCTCGGCGTGGATTTTAAGCGAGCGTTCAACGCACACATCCTACCTCGGGAAAATAAAATAAAGGTAGAAGGGATTGAGGAACTTCTCCCTCTTGAGGTAGCGGCAATTGGAGTAGATGAGCGAATTCCGATCTCCTCTGTTGGACTTGCCGACGTTTCTGATACGCAGCGCTCTCAATTGCAAGAGATGTTGGATCGAGTATTGCCAAAGGGCAAAGTGCCCTTAGGTCGCACCAATCTAATGCAACATAAGATTGATGTTGGTTCTGCGCGACCTATTAGGCAAAGATACTATCCCGTCTCCAAGAAACTTGAAGAAGAAATGCATGCACAAGTGCGCCAGATGCTGGAAGCAGGGGTCATTCGTAGATCCCATAGCGAATGGTCGAGCCCAGTGGTAATGGTTCGTAAGTCAAACGGCTCTTATCGCTTTTGCGTCGACTATAGGAAGTTGAACGGGGTCACCAAGGTGCCTGCGTATCCGCTTCCTTACATGGATTCTATCCTGCGAAAGCTACAGAAAGCACGCTATATTTCCAGCATTGACCTAAGCAGTGCATATCATCAAGTACCGTTAGAGGAAGGATCACGACACTTGACGGCGTTTACGGTGCCCGGCCTAGGCCTGTCCGAGTTTTGTTCTCTCCCGTATGGCGTATCTGGCGGACCCGCAACGTTCCAAGAATTGAGCGACAAAATTATCGGTCCCGAGCTGGAGCCACACGCATATTCATATATGGATGATATGATTATAGCGACAGAAACTTTTGAAGAGCACTTAATATGGCTTGAGTATGTTCTCCGCAGAATTATGGATGCGGGCCTCACCATCAATTTTGATAAAAGCGAGTTTTGCCGCAGCGAAGTTAGATTTCTGGGGGTTCTTGTGAATCGAGAGGGATTCCGGCCGGATCCAGAGAAGATCGCCCCGATTTTGGAGTATCCAGCTCCGAAAAATCTCAAACAGCTTCGACGGTTCCTAGGAATGGCGTCGTGGTATCGGAAATTTCTGAATGAGTTCGCCACGATTGCGGACCCGCTTACCCATCTGACTAGATCAAATGTCAAGTATGTATGGGGTGATGAGCAGCAGATGGCGTTTGAACTCGACCATCAGTTCGTCATACAAACTGATGCCAGCTCCACGGGTTTGGGCGCGGTACTCACACAAATTATTGATGGGGCGGAACACGTGTTATGCTTTGCTAGCCGCACGTTGACATCAGCTGAGAGGAACTACTCACCAACCGAGCGAGAATGTCTAGCAGTGCTGTGGGCCATAAGGAAGTTCCGATCTTATGTAGAAGGTTATCACTTCAAGGTCATTACAGATCACCTAAGTCTGAAATGGTTACGAGGTATTCAGAACCCCACAGGACGCTTGGCACGCTGGGCTCTCGAAATGCTTACCTATGACTTCGAGGTTGAGTATAGGAAAGGCATCGACAACTGGGTGCCAGACGCATTATCACGCATGTACGAGGATGAGTCTGAAGTAACAGTTTCGTCAGTCAGTTGCCCGGACGAGGATACTAGTGATTCCTGGTATCTGGCAATGAAAGCGAAAGTCCGCGACAGTCCTACTGAGCATCCATATTGGAAAATAGTTGGCAACAGACTATACTATTATCGATCTGATCCTTCGATCGAAGATCTCTTAGAGGACCAGGATGCTTGGAAGCTAGTCCTCCCCAAAGAAAAGCGGATGCAAGCCCTACATGAAGGACATGACGAGCCGACAGCTGGACACCTGGGACGCGCCAAAACATATGAGCGTATCGCATTGCTGTATTATTGGCCGTCAATTTACAAGGATATAGCAAATTACGTGCGTTGCTGCGCAGTGTGCCAGCAATGCAAAGCTGTCCAGTTAGCACCCGCTGGACTTATGGGCCAGCGTATCGTAACAAGGCCGTGGGAAGTAGTAGCCGGAGATATTATGGGCTCCAACTCTCGTACACCGCGCGGTCATGAATATCTGCTAGTGTTCATGGACCTTTTCACGCGCTGGGTAGAGTGTATCCCCATTCGCAAAGCAAATGCGAAAACGATTAAGAGGGAACTCAGAGAAAAAATCTTCCTACTCTTCGGAGTGCCGGAGACGTTCCACTCTGATAATGGAACGGAATTTAAAAACAAGATAGTGGACCGATTCTTAGAAGAACATGGAGTGGTCCACACGACAATACCACCATATCATGCGCAAGCAAATCCCGTAGAGCGAGTAAACCGCACCTTCAAGACCACGATCACGTCATATATAGAGTCGAACCATAGTACTTGGGATCTACACATTCCCGAGCTAGTGTTTGCCTATAATACGGCTGTGCAAGAGTCTACGGAATTGTCACCTGCTTTTCTGAATTTCGGACGCAACCCCGTGCCTCCAACTACGCTACGACGGCAAGAGGAACTCGCCGCAGCGCAGGAAGCAGAGGCAGCTGCGTTAGAGAATTGGAGTGAGCGCATGAATAAACTTCAGGAAGTGCGAGATTTAGCAGCGAAAAATTCAGCGAAAGCGCAAGAACGCCAGGCTAGATATTATAATCGCAAGCGGCGAGATGTGCAATACGCTGTAGGCCAGAAAGTATTGCGGCGTAATCGCATTCTTTCGTGTGCGCCACAAGGAATTACTGCTAAATGGGCCCCCAGATATACTGGGCCCTACGTCATTTCTGAAAAACAAGGGCATAATACCTACCAGTTAGCTGACAAAAACGGAAATAAGGTGGACCAAATATTCGTGAAAGATTTGAGGCCATACTATGACGACGACACCATACCTTCCGACTCCGAGGACGAAGCAGTAGAAGATACTTCGAAGGACAGCGAGGGACCAAGCAACCTCGAGGTTCAGCCAAACGAGTCGCGAGCAAACAATACGCCCAGAATAGTAGAGAAAAAGCGTGGTAGGCTGCGTCAAACGAGTCTAGTTGTTCAACGTAAGGCAGGGATGGTTAGTAATAAAATAGGGGCGCGACCGACTACCGTACGCGAAGTAATCGTTGATCGCGACGCAGCGCCGGTGGAGATCAATCCCAAGAGAGGTCGAGGGAGACCAAAGGGGTCCACAAAATCCTTTGAGCCTACTTGTGACGCTTCTCCTCGACGCACCCGATCCAGAACGGTGAAAATACAAAATTAAAATTTCGACTTACCTTCCATACATTATTTATACATAATCGTTTTATTTATTAATAAAGAGAGAGAAAAGGATACCTTCACACATTTTTTTATTTTTTTTATTTTTTATCTATTGCACTATTATTTACTAATACTTTTTTGTGGAGAGAGAGCGGTAGATGTCGAGCTGACACGCCTCCGGCTAGCAGCGTCTGGGGGAGGGGTGTGTGACGGGTAATTTCACATACCCTGTCACATGCTCTCTCCCACACACATATACACACACACTTAGAACCTGTACTAACCGTTTCTAGATGTTACAGATGTCAACGCTGTAAAGGGAGAGAGAGGATTGCGAGCCGCATAGAGAGAAAGAGAGAGAGAGAGAGAGAGAGTATAAGTAGGGGGCGCGCAGGGGCGCGAGCCACGATAGTTTTTCGGGAGAAGGTAGAGACGTTTAGGCAGCTAGTAGAGACGGACGCGATATTATTACAACGGAAAGCGACGGGTGCAATTGCGACGACCGCCCAATATACCTTCGAGCCGGCCACCGCTGTCCCCAGGGATTGTCTGGGGATAATTACTTATTGTGCGGCGATCGCTGTCGAGTGCCAGGGTTAAGGTGAGTCAGCAGTTATATCTCTCTCTCTTCCCGGGATATTCTTTCTCTCTCTCTATTTCGCGACACGCCTGCGAGGACGCACACTCCGTGTGAAGTGCGTGATTGTTTCCCTTCCCCTTGTTGAATATATGTATGTTTTTTATAGCTTCTGTGTAGTTTCTGGCTTTTTCCCTTTTCCCCACTCGTTCATGCTCTCACCATCGTTATTGGTATGTACCGCGGGTTTTACCGATTAAAACCCCGTTACAAAACGAGTATGTAATTCTCAAATGCTGAAAGTATATCAACTTTCTTTCTCCAGCCCGAGAAGTAAAAGGACCGTGAAGTTAGCCGCAACAAATATATAAGTGAAAGGACCGTTAAGTTGGCAATACGGCTGTGTATTGCCAACGAATATAGACCTATATAGAAGAACGATTCTTATGGAGCGGTTGGTTCTCAAAAGCGGTAGTTGAATAGTCTCCGCGTGAAGGCGCCAGCCGTTATTTTCCTATGGTGCTGTCTCTCTCGCACCTGCACGCCGTTCCGGTTTTAAATTTTCTAGAGCTTAGGGGCGGACTTTATTCTTGCATAAATTCTAGTAAAAATTAAATTAAGTAACTTTCAAAAGTGTATATGTAAATCATAAACTGTTGACTACATTAAATTTTTTTTCTTCTTATCTCATTTTATCCATCTGTTATTGTTAAAAAATATGAATTTTTAAGCATTTGCATAAGTATGTATATTTAAAATATGATTTTTTTAAATTCTATCAACAGTTTCTTTTGTTGGTCAAATAAGGAAGTGACACAACTTTTTTCAGAGCTTTTTCTCAAAATGCTGTGCGTACGTGACATTTTGAAGACTGGTCATTTAGAAAAAAAATTACTTTTATCAATAACTCTGAAAATAATCGATATCTTGATCTAAAAATTGACATAGAACCTGCTAATATCATCCTACAAGCCTTTAAAATTTTAGCTCGCAAGACTGAGCAATAAAAAAAATTTCACTTTTCACCACATTCCTACCTTGAAGGTATTATCAAGTATTTATAGTAATACAAATTTCAGAATGATAGTTTTTGAAAGGAATACTTTATGAACCCATACAAATTAGTTTTGTTTTTGAGTTCAAAGGTGGTGTATCCCCTTAAAGCACCCGAGCCTCCTTAAGGTAGTTCGAATAATTTTAGCATTACTTAAGATCGTTTTCAAACTTTAACTGTATGTTAATAATCATATATCTATCACTTCACTAAATTTGGAGTGTCTCTCACAGTCCGTTTTTGAGATAATCAACCTCAAAGTTGTAAATTGAAACAGGCCCTGAATGCAAGAAGCCCCTTGCGTGAGTGATATTGAGGGACATTGTAGCTTTTATCAGCGAAAATTTTTTATAGTTATTAATAAAAATTTAATATTTTATACATCATATTGAGAAGAATAACGTATCAAAAGATGATTTCGGCCGCACACACAGTTTTTTAGTTATAACGTAGTATCATACGCAATTTCCAGCTATTTTGAAAGCTGGGCGTAGCGAAGAGAGAGAATGCGTCGACGCGACAATGTTGTAGATTCCGCTCGACGCGATAATACTGTAGATCTCGCTCGACGCTAACGTGCGCTTGTGGACACTACCGGTTAAAAAATGAGTCCTCTGGTTTTTATTGTTAATATCTCCAACAAAAAAAAAACGTTTCTTTGGACAAAGTGTACTTAAAAGCAAAGTACTTTTCAACAGATTAGTACTGATTAAGTTTGATAAAAGTTACTAGTGCAATTATAATGACATTAAAGAAGGAAAAAAATGTAGGTTTATCACAAAGTTGTGAATATCGACAGTACAAAGATGCAAAAAATTAATTATATACTTTATTGATTGATCTACAGGATCGCGCAATTTTTTTAAAATATTAATAAATCATTGAACAGTATTAACAAATAAAGAGAAAACTATCGCCGTAGCAATTTGTCGTAGGACACTCGGACAAGGCTTAAAGAACTCTTCATAATTCAAGGAATTGTAAAACTTTTGAGTGGTTAACTGAAATTGTTTAATTTTTTAGTGACGTTCGTTTATAGTTTCGATTGATAGACTAATGTATTTAAGCAGTTAATTGTAAATTTTTCTCATGCCCTCAAAGCTACTGATAGCGAGAGTCGGCAAAACTGAAATTTGAGTTTGTTTCCGAAAGCATCTGTTGTACGCTGAGCTGCTGTTTCCAAATATTTCAGATATATCATCGTCTACGTAAACAATTAACTTATTTTTTTGCTCTAAACTTTGAACGAAAATCACTAAAAAATTAAAAATTTTCATTTAACCATTCAAAAGTTTTACAATTCCATGAATTATGAAGAATATTCTAAGCATAGTCCAAGCTTTCTATCATTGTTTGCAACGGAGATAGTGTTCTATTTATTTGTTCATACTACTCGATTATTTATTTATATTTTCAAAAATATTTTGCACGATTGTCTAGTTGAATCTTTAAAGTATGCGCCTGAGTCTTTGCAGCTTTGTACTATCGATATTTACAAAACGTCAAGCACTCAAATTCGGCTTGAAAAAAATCAGTGAAAAACTGACTTTTTTTTCGCTTTCAACTGTCATTATAATTGTATTATTAACTTTTATCAGTCGCAACCAGTACCATTCTGTTGGCGAGTAGTTTTGCTAAAATATTACCAGAAAAAGCCAGAGGACTATAATTTATCAACCGACAGTAGTTCGTAGTACAAAATAGCTCCGAGCTTCGTAGCCACACGTCAGCTACGTTTATTATGGCTTTTTGGCCATATCTTAGGAAAATACTGTCTTTAGAAAATAAATTTTCAACTAAAAATTGTTTTCTGCATTTATCCGCATAATTTTGTGTTCTTATGTTTTTCTGTAAAACTAATATTTTTATCGAAAACTGGCAAGTTAATTTTTACCCTACACGTCTTATAGTTAGTACTGTTCAATTTGTATGTATTTTTATGAGATCGTAATTTGACGTACTGATGGGCACTACATAGAGGGAGGGGGCTACATTGAGGGAATTGCATCTATAATAATGTGCGAATACTAATATTTTTTTTCTAAATGGAGTCAGATTTTCAATATTTTTTTGCTTCCAATTGGATAAATGGTCAACAAAGTAATTTGCGTTTTAATTGTAAAATAAAACGTAAATACTTGTTCTATTAATATTGGTATACTTTTTTCTACAGCGAAACAAAGTACGGGATTCTTAATAATATTCTATCTTATTCCGATTAAAAATTATCAAACACAGCTATATATGTATATAAAAATATCTACATGTATTCTTGGCAATGAAAATATTTTTTACATTTTGAGCTTAATTCAATAAATTTTACATTGTAAAACATTTAAATTATGTTTGTAATATTATATTATATTAAATTAAGTATTAAAAATAGTAAAAATAATATTGGTCGGATAAGAAAATAGTAATAAACTTAAGCTAAAATTGGAAAATTATTTTTTCGACATACTATTATTTGAAATTTGTTGGGTATTTGAACCATCCCAGTACACATTCCTACTTATAACGCTTTAGTAGAGTTTTGTATATAAATAAAAGCCTTTTTCTTCAAAAAATCGTCATTGTTACGTTTATATTAACATCTTATTTAATGTTTTATAGATATGAATAAGCAGCAATTGGACAATTTGCCACCTGGCATATGTTTCATTTTCAGTAATATAATTTATCAGTGCAGAGAAAATCCGCCAGCAAACTGGCCTTCATTAGTTTATGAATTGATTGATCGGCAAGACTTAGCAGCTTTGCAAAAAAAAACATTTGATAGTTATTATTTAAGTAATACACAAAATACACATATAAGAAACAATCATAACACTGATGATACGGAACGCAATGATGGCATGGAATTCGACTACACAGTAAGTCTATGCAATAGCTGTGTACTGCTCCGCGCACTGCAAACTCGTGCAATGCAATCCCTCGGTCATTGATAGGGCAAGGCGTCTTGCCAGTGACTTCAAATAAACTTTACCGCGTAGAGGGTAGCGCGCTCGGTGATTAATGTCACAAGACTCTTTCTACGCCGCTGAATCAACGCTATGTATTGCGCGGAGAAAAGTATCTAGAGTTTTTGTAGTGCGCTGGGGAGTGCTGTATATATTTTTATGCATTGTTTTTTATTATATTAGAATTTATCATACCCATAGTTTTTGTTATGGGTAGATCTGCGAAAAGTGAAAATTAAACCTTAAACCTCCGAATTACCCCGCTCCAATAATTTAGTAAGATTTGTTATTGTGGATTGTTTCGGTTGTTATAAATATTTTATTACCCCTTTTTCGAATTTGAAACGCACAATCATTGGCAGAAATGTACTATTTTTTTTTTAATTTGTGTTCCTATCTGTATACCCTTTTCGGATTTGTACAGGATACCCCCACCACCTGTGTGGAGGTATTTGATCCAAAAAAAACATTCTAATTCCCCACACCGTTCCCACATTCGTCCAAGTTACCCGTCACTTACCGGTTTCTACCTATGTCGGGAACCTGTGATGGAGGAAAACCCTTACGAAAACCTCCGCCAGAACGCTGTGCGGTAACGAAATCAACTTGCAAGTCAAGTATCATGCCTTACCTACCGGAAAAACACTATTGTTGATGCCCTTAGTTGTGCGAGCGGTTACCCATCCAACTACAGCCGCGCCGCGCTAAATAAAAATAAAAGTGTTTTATATGAAAATAAATGTTATTGATGCAACTGGATAGTTTATGCTTTTGAATAAAAAAATCTTCCAGAAGTATAGTAAAATGTCTTAATATCATTATCTCTGGATTAATCAATGCGCAGTGAGGCACAACTTTTAAATTTCATGCATCCAATCTATTGTTTTTTGCGCATAAATATAGTTTATGATCTTTGAACAATCGGTTGAACCATCGTGCTGGATATATGAGTTTTCATAATATCTACAATTGAAGCGATAACCATTATTTCGAAAGGACAACTTTTTATTTTAATAAAAACCTACAACTCTCATATAAATTCAATGGAAAAATCTATACCTCGACTGGCCATATAAGCTAATCGACAGCGGTGCCACTCTTCCACGGTGGTAATTTTCTTAGACAATAGCGTTCAGGGCCTATTTTATACAAATCAGGCTATCCAAGGGTTTAGGTCATACTAAATATGTGGTATCATCTGGATTGTACCCCATGTTTAGGAGGGCCTAAACTTTGTTAGGGTCTATTTTACACAGATCTGGCTATCATAGTTTTTAAAGCCCCAATATTAAAGTTTTATTTTGTTTCCTCAGCCAACAAAAAAATACTTTTTGCCCGTTGTTCGGAAAACGGCTTTATCGAAAATAGTATTATCGAAATCTCAGTAAAATTGCGTGAACCCCACTATCATAATAACTCATTTATTATAATCACTCTTTCAGGGCACTCTTTTAAGTACCCTCTTTCTCGGAGTTATTCATAAAAATCTCCTGAGAAGATAACTCCTTGCGAGAGCCATTGTTTACAGCTATGAATAAGAACGCTCTTTCTCGGAGTCATTCTTAAAAACTCTTGAGAGGATTGCTCCTCGCATAAACAATTGTATAATGTAAAGTATAATATAAAGTAGGAGTAAGCAAGCGATTTGTGCGTGGTGTGTGTGAGGGACAGTGTGCGTGCGAGAATGCAAGGCCCTGTGTGTAGCAGCATGAAAGGAAGGACTAGCAGCAGCTGCCAGCCAGGGACGCCTGGCCTCCTATAGTGCGTTTCATAAGTGTAGAACCACCCCAATATTATATGAAACTCATATCTATTAATATAGTAACGTTTTAGAAACTATTTGATAGTAATAAAATAGCATATTTCGATAAATATGAGCTATAAAAATATTTTTACACTTTTATTAAGTATTATCTTTCTTTTCTTTTCTATATATAAAAATACTTGTCCTGACTGACTGACTGACTGATTCATCAATGCCTAGCCAAAACCACTCATCCGATTAACTTGAAAATTTGTGAGTACCTTCTACCCACATAGTAGGTGCTCACTAAGAAAAGGTTTTTTGAAATTCCACCCCCAGGGGGTGGAAAGGGTGAAAATGTGTTTTTTCGATTTTTTACTATATTTCTGCGGGAAAAGGAGATTTCGAGACGGTTCTCGCTGCAAAAAGTCTGGAATAACATCAGGAAAAAAGCAATTTCTGGGTTTTTCGGAATTTCACCCCCAGGGGGTGAAATGCGTCGAATATGCATTTTTCGTTTTTTCACTATATTTCTGCGGGGAAAGAGATTTCAGGATGGTTATTGCAGCATTATATCTGGAATATCATTACTCAGAAAAAAATTTCTTAGCTTTTTAAATTTCACCCCCAGGGGGTGAAATGCATCAAATGTGCATTTTTTCCAGCTGTACTATATTTATGTGAGGGAAAGAGATTTCAGGATGGTTCTTGCGGCATCATATCTGGCACGACATTAGGAAAAAATCAAATCGAAAAAATCACACCCTCCGTGCGTGCAAACGGTTGAAACGCTTCTTCCATTTTTTACTAAATTTTCGCAGAAAAAAAAATTTTCGCAGAAAAAAAAATTTTTGCAGAGAAAAAAATTTTTGCAGAGAAAAAAATTTTCGCAAAAAAATAAATTTTCGCAAAGAAAAAAATTTTCTCAAAGAAAAAAATTTTCGCAGAAAAAAAAATTTTCGCAGAAAAAAAAATTTTCGCAGAGAAAAAAATTTTCGCAGAGAAAAAAATTTTTGCAAAGAAAAAAATTTTTGCAGAGAAAAAAATTTTTGCTGAGAAAAAATTTTCGCAGAGAAAAAAATTTCAGTATAACAGAACGAGACTGTTTCCGTGTAGTAACTTTCGAAATGATAATACGAAGGGAACGTGCAGTGTTGATATCTCTCATGAATTTTAAAGTATGTAATACCGATAAAGAGCCGCTAGATGGCTACGCTGAGCTTCAACCACAAGAGAAATAATCGAGTCTCATTATATATAGAGGCGATGAAGCCTTGAAAAGGCATTAGGAGTCTGAGAACTCTAGCCTATTGTGAGTAATATCACGGTTTTCCTGCGTTGTCACGATGATTGTGGAAATATTGAGCATAAATGGCGTTATGACGCCACATAAAGTAATTCCCATGTTGGCGGATGGTGCTTGCCTCTTCAATGCAATATCTTTTCATCTGTACGACACTCAAGTTTTGTCTCGGGAGATTCGTATTCAGATTGTAGATCATATTGTTAACAATTGGCAATATTTTTCGATCATGTCTCATGATGAAATAGGAAATAATTATAGAAATTCTGAGGAATACTCGATCGATATGTTAAAACATTCCACTTATGGAAGTTTATGCGAGTTAGTAGCTGCTGCACAAATATTTGGTTTCACTTTTGAGGTATATCGCAATGGACATCTGTATGAAAGATTCGGTGTAGAAGGAAGTCCCATTAAGAGACTTCGTTTCACATTAGACTTATCAAACGGACATTTTGATGTTTATTTACCTTGCAATGACGCTACAACTGTTCAAAATATTTCTGATAAAATACCGAGTCCCGCAAAGCGTATGGAAATTTCTGATCCAATATCCAGTTCTGCTAAGCCTAATAAGAAACGTCGTGCAAGATTCACAAATAACGTAAGGAAAAATCAACTCAAAAGAGCCGCTAAAAAATATCAGATGAATCATCCGGAAGTTCATAGAGTCGCTGCTTCTTCTTATCAGCAAAATCATCGGAAGCTCATAGAGCCGCTGCTTCTTCTTACCAGCAAAATCATCCGGAAGCTCATAGAGCCGCTGCTTCTTCTTACCAGCAAAATCATCCGGAAGTTCATAGAGCCGCTGCTTCTTCTTACCAGCAAAATCATTCGGAAGTTCATAGAGCCGCTGTTAGTGTTTATGAACAAAGCCGTCCAGGATTACGCTCAGAAAGGCGCTTACTTCCATGGAAGATTAAAGCTCTTTCCGGAATGAAATTCGATCCAGAGATATCATATGAAACCGATAAAACTGTACCCATCGGCACTATGAGTCACAAATGCAAACACTGTGGCGCTTTAAAGTATAAAACTGAGCCACCCGGAATGTGCTGCAGTGCCGGCAAAGTGCAACTGCCACCTACTTTGCGTCTTCCCGAACCACTTTTCAGTTTGATCATGGGCTCTCACCCGGACCATGTACATTTCATGGACAGGATTAGAAAATATAATAGCTGTTTCCAAATGACATCTTTCGGAGCCAAACAAATCAAGGAACATGGATTTATGCCTACTTTCAAAGTACAAGGTCAAGTGTATCATTTAATTGGTGGTCTACAACCTTTGCCCCAACAAAATCCTCAATTTCTACAGATTTATTTTGTTGGAGAGGATGAAAGAGAGGTACATATAAGATCTGGTCACATCTCTGACGTACGCCAGGATCTGGTGAAACAACTGCAGACGATGTTGCATCGTTATAACTCCTACATAAAGGATTTGAAGACTACTCTCGAAAAAATACCTCAAAATTGTAAAAACTTCGAAGTTGTAATTCATGCTGATAGGAAACCAGCCAATGCTCATCGTGGCCGATATAATGCTCCAGCAGCAAGTGAAGTTGCATTGGTCGTAGTTGGGCAGCAGTTTGAAAAAAGGGATATTGTACTACAAAGTCATGATGATAAGTTACAAAAAATAAATGAGGTGCATCGTTCGTATGATGCCTTACAGTATCCTTTACTGTTTTGCCGGGGTGAGGACGGTTACTCTGTAGATGTTTATCAGATCGATCCAAAAACAAATATACCTCTTAAAAAACAGTATCTGCAATGAATTTCTATTCATACCGCAACATGATGCGAGAAACAGAGATCAACCATTTACTGTACTGTCGATCTCTCTTTAATCAATTCTTAGTAGATACGAGGGTAGTTCAATAAGTCTTTAGAATAAAGTATAAAAACATTTTTTTTTGGGTAAATTTTTTTTTATTTTTCAACATAATCTCCTTGGAGCTCTATACACTTGGTCAATCGCTTTTTAAGTTTTTTTAATCCTTCAGAAAAGTGCGTTTTCGGAAGTTCCTCAAAATCTCAGCTGAGAGCAAACGCGGCACCCATCTTGCCGATAGCTTTTTCATGCCTAATTTTTCATGTAGAATTGAAACAACTGCACCTATAGATATCCTTGTGGCCTCAGCTAACTCACGCACTTTTAATCTTCTATCCTTCGACACCATATCGTGGATTTTATTGATGATTTCGGGAGTAGTTGCTTCTACGGGCCTTCCTGAACGTGGTTCGTCACTTATTGATGTACGACCACGCTTAAATTCATTTACCCAGTTATAAACCGTTGCTAAGGCACGGGCAGATGTGCCATGAACTGAGTCCAATTCATTTTTTATCTCATATGTAGTTAAACCCTTTAAATGAAAATGTTTAATTACCGCTCTGAACTCGTTTTTTTCCATTTTTCTTAACAAGCAATTTTTTTTTTTCAATTGGTTATAAAAACACGTAAACTCAGAAGATGTGGACTGTGACTGCACCATATATCTAGTCGGGAGTGGTGCTGACTGAAAACAGATGATTTGAAGCGATTCGCGCGCCAACTGTTGGTCATTCTAAAGACTTATTGAACTACCCTCGTATGTACGCGAAAATTGAAACAGAACGGTTAAACTTTATTCGGAACAACCAGGCGCAACTTAGAGTAGACAATTATATGCACCTAAAAGATGCTATTGGAAGACAAGATACCGATGTCGCCGAACTAGGTCAGATGGTAGTGCTTCCATCGTCTTTTACTGGATCACCACGGTATATGCATGAAAAGGCTCAGGATGCTATGACGTATGTCCGCAATTTTGGTCGTCCGGACTTATTTATAACATTTACGTGTAATCCCCGATGGAGCGACATTACAGAAGCATTACTACATGGCCAAAAGTCTTACGACCGGCATGATATCATAGCTAGGGTCTTCCACTTGAAAGTGAAATCGCTTATAGCATTATTAACGAAGGGTGAATTATTTGGAGAAATGAAATGTTACATGTATTCTGTTGAATGGCAGAAGCGAGGTTTACCTCACATACATATTTTATTGTGGCTTAAACTACGTTTCACTCCAGATCAGATAGATGATGTTATTAGCGCAGAAATACCAGACCCAGCCGAAGATCCTCTTCTTTATGAAATCGTCAAGGCCAACATGATCCACGGACCTTGCGGTAGCTTAAATAACAGGTAGCCTTGCATGAAAGAAGGTTGTTGCAGCAAAAAATTTCCTAAAGAATTTCTGCAAGAAACTCAAACAGGAGATGATGGATACCCAAAATATCGACGTAGGAAACCGGAAGATGGTGGTTTTATTGTTGAAATCAATGGCATCACCATTGATAACCGCTGGGTCGTACCATACAATCCTGTTCTTTCGCAGATTTTTGAAGCTCATATCAATGTGGAATACTGCAACTCTGTTAAATCGATAAAGTATGTTTGTAAATATATCACCAAAAGCAGTGATCAGGCTGTATTCGCTATAAAAGATAAAAAAAACGAAGTTAAAATTTATGAATGTGGTCGATATATCAATAGTTCCGAGGCAGTATGGAGAATCTTAAGTTTCCCTATTCATGAAAGATTTCCAACAGTCTTTCACCTCGCTGTTCATTTAGAAAATAGTCAACGCGTCTACTTCGATCAAAAAGATTCTAATCGCTTGAGGAATATCATAAATCATCCTCCTAAAACTACACTTCTTGCATTTTTTGAATTATGCCAGGTAGATAGTTTTACAAGAACGCTTCTTTACGTTGAAGTTTCATCTTATTACACATGGAAGAAAAATCAATTTGAAAGAAGAAAACGTGGGGATGATGTCAGTGGCTGGCCTGAAGTAAAGAAAGATACAGCTCTAGGTAGAGTATATACCATCCACCCTAATAACTCTGAGGGTTATTATCTACGCCTTTTGCTTCACGAAGTTCGAGGTTCAAAATCTTTTTTGGAATTGAAAACTGTTGATGGTATTGTACAACCTACATTTCAGGCAGCGTGTAAAGCCTTAGGTTTATTAGAAGACGAAAAGCACTGGGATGCAACTTTGGAAGAAGCAGTAATTTGTGACTCTCCACTCAGATTGCGAAATTTGTTTGCGGTTATGTTATTATTTTGTCATTTATCTGATGCTTCAAGTCTTTGGGAAAAGTACAAAGATCATCTTTCAGAAGATATTCGGCGTGAAATGGAAACTCACTTACAAGATGGGAGCATCAACTCAATGTTGAGTAAAATTTATAATAAATGCTTAGTTTGTCTGAAAGATAGTTTGTTGTCAATGGGTGGTCAATGTCTGCAGCAATATGGTCTGCCTCAGCCATCTAGAGATGAGTTATCTCTACAAAACAGAGACTATATTCGAGAAATCAGTTACGATACGAATGCTCTGGAACAAATTATAACTGATAGCGAAATTTTACTGAACGATGAACAGTCTCACGTTTACAGAATAATTTTAGAAAGCGTCGAGAAAAGTAGCGGTCAAATGTTTTTCCTTGATGTTTCTGGAGGAATCGGTAAAACATTCCTCATTAATCTTTTACTTTCGAAAATAAGAAAATACAACCGTATAGCCTTAGCTGTTGCTTCTTCAGGAATTGCAGCTACATTGCTGCAAGGAGGTAAAACGGCTCATTCTACTTTTAAATTACATTTGAACTTAAATAAACTCCAGACACCAATTTGTAACATTTCAAAACAGTCTAATATGGCACAAGTTTTGAAAGAGTGTAAGTTAATAGTTTGGGATGAATGCACAATGGCCCATAAAGGTGGATTTGAGGCTCTCAATAGAACATTGCAAGATATAAGGGGAAATGATAGATTGATGGGAGTCACTATTCTATTAGCTGGAGATTTCCGGCAAACATTGCCTGTTGTACCTAGAGGTACACGTGTGGATGAAGTGAATTCTTGCATAAAGAAGTCATATTTATGGCCTCATATTCAAAAACTTTCTCTGCACACAAATATGAGAGTTTATTTAAATAATGATGAATCTGCCGGAATTTTCGCAGAAACACTACTCCAAATAGGCAACGGAACTTTCCCGTCCGTAGAAGATGAGATTGTTATTCCATCAAATTTATGTACGGTAGTCACCACATTATCAGAACTTATTTCCAAGATATATCTTGATGTGAATAATATAAAAGATAAACCCATAGATTGGTTGTGCGAGCGAGCTATTTTAACGCCAAAAAATGATAAAGCAGCTACCATTAATGAGCTACTCTTGAATGCTTTTGAAGAACAGATTGCTGAATATAAATCATTTGATTCTGTTATTGAAACCGATGATGCTGTTCACTACCCTGTTGAATTTTTAAATAGTTTGATTCCACCCGGGTTTCCACCTTATAGATTGAACCTCAAAGTTGGAGCGCCTATAATGTTGCTGAGAAATCTTTGTCCTCCTAAATTGTGTAACGGAACTAGACTACAAATAAAAACTCTTCGTAAAAATGTTATAGAAGCTACAATAATCACTGGAAGTGCTCGCGGGGAATCAGTTCTTATTCCGCGAATACCTCTAATCCCATCAGACTATCCGTTTGAGTTTAAGAGAATACAGTTTCCAATCAAGTTGTGCTTTGCCATGACCATCAACAAATCTCAAGGGCAGTCATTGAAAATGGCTGGCATCGACTTGATAGAAAACTGTTTCTCTCACGGACAGTTTTATGTGGGATGTTCTAGGGTAGGCTCCGCCAGTAATCTGGTAATATTAGCTCCAAAAGGCAACGTCGCTAACGTAGTTTACAGAGAAGTTTTAGACTAAGACATTTTTTATTGATTTATTATTACAAATGAAACAGAAAATCATAATTATATGATTGAATAAATTCTATTAACAAATGAATTCCAGACACTCAAATCGCGGGCGAAGCCGCGACGGGGGACGCTAGTAAATACATAAATAAACAAAATATTGCATTTGTTGCTTTTTCTCAACTACGAGTATAGAACCAACCCAAGAAAATAGCATTATTGTAAAAGTAATTACATAAAATAATTAAATTAATATTTATAAATAATTAGTTTATTTTAATTGAATAATTTACGTTTCGCCAAATCGAATTTTCGAGCTCATACAAAACCATGGAGGACTAACTACGTATTGAAAACCAATATTTAATTGGTCATCTACGGTTTTGTATGAGTTCGAAAATTTGATTTGGCATACTCTCAATCAATTTTTTCTATAATCGTCTCATCAATTACGCTCCAAGATTTTAAAACTGCGTTTTTCAAATCAGAAATGTTATTATATTGCTTATTTTCAGCATATATCTTACCCACAAGAAAAGTCCACAAGTTTTCTATAGGATATAGATCAGGAGAGCATGCTGGCCATACGAAAAGTAAAATATCATTATCTGTAAGCCACTGCTTTGTCGCCTGACTTGCGTGAATCGACGCATTATGTTGTTGAAAAATTAAATCTTCCATTTCGTTATCCTCCAAATATGGTAATAAATTATTTTGTAAGACGCCAATGGATTCCTGTACATTCCTCTTACAAGATGTGAAAGCTAAATGTATAGTTCTGTTTCTACAACACTCACCCCAAACCATTAAGCTTCCACCTCCAAAATTCTTGCGTGAAAAATACTGAGGTTCTTTTCCTAAATATCTCCAATGAGTGATTCCTATCAGGACTATCTAAATTATTTTTTTTTCAATTGGAATTCATATTCAGTTTTGCGAATTCCAGCCTAGCCTCCTTATGGAGTTTCAATAGCTTTGGAGCTTGTATCAACTCTTCTCTTCGAATATGTGCTGAATTTCATATCACTCTATATATTTTATTCTTTGGTCCGCCTTTTTTATTTTGACTAATAACAAATCTACCATATCGTAAAATCATGCGTACTGATTATACGTACTCGACTTGTATACAATGAAACGCTCCACAGGACCACAAAATAAAATCGGAAAAGTCTTTTGACCAAACTAAGTGATCTATATGTTTTTGGGTGATCTGATCACGAATCCTTGGTCCTTATGACATATATACGTCAGGATCAAGGTCATTTGAAGGGCAACTTCGTTAGTTAGAGAGATATCATCTTTTTGACCTCGGATTCTGAAAGAGCGGGAAATTTTACGGTCGGATATAGTTTGACCCACAGTTCCCAGTGACCTTTCGAAGTCATGTAAAGGTCGAAAATATTATTAAGAACTACTGAACCTAGTAGCTTGTCATAGTTTGAGAATATCGAGGTAATGACCATTACAAAATACGTTTTAGGTTGAACTGATCACGAATCCGTGGTCTTTATGACATATACACGTCAGGATCAAGGTCATTTGAAAGTTAACTTCGTTAATTCGAGGGATATCATCTTTTCGACCTCAGATTCTGAAGGAGCGGTAAAATTTACGTTCGGATATGGGTTGATTCACGGTTCCCAGTGACCTCTAGAGGTCATATAAAGGTCAAAGACATTTGTTAAAACTACTAAACCTAGTAGCTTGTCATGGTTTGCGAATATCGAGGTAATGACCTATACAAAAGTTATTGGGCACCTATGGAGGATTTCAAAATATATACACGTCATATAAAGGTAAATATACAGAGTAAAGCAGGAAAAAAATGTAAATACCTCATATAACGTTGTGTATAAGGTTTTTAAGTTATGGGGTACTTAGATTTATGTTTTTTTCTGCCTGTGTATAAGAGTTCAAGGTTATAAGGTATTTAAATTGAACTCTTGTATCTTTGTAACGATTTTAAGGTTGTTTTTTTATTGTTTGTGTATACAAATAAGGGTTTCGATGTTATGTGAATATTTTGATTTTTTCGCAACATATTCTCTAATGTCCTCTCATGTCCTCTCAAACTAAAAATCTTTGTTCTATGGTACAGTTCTCTTTTTGTCCTCTCTTAGTCCTCGATTATCCTCCGTGTTTTATGCACGGGAGAACTTAATTTCGCAGCTCCCTGGAAAAGAATCTACGCTCTCAATAACAAAAATTCATGAATGACGTGTTCGTTTACTGGCGAAAGATCTACGGAGAGATTTTCTTGTATATAGATTAGTAGTATCTCTCTTGAGAGATCAGCAATAGTCCGACATCCTATTTATGTCCCAATAACCTTGGTATCTGTTTTCGAGATTCTTGAAGTCTTGAAGAATAAAAACAACGCCGTGCAATATGCGTGTTAACAACTTTTGTGTCGTTTGTGGAAAATGCTTCATCAGTTTTGAAAGAAAGCCATTTACAGATAAATTTTAAAAATTACAGAAATGTCTTCAGTTAGATACTAGTGGAATGGACAATTTTTGGACTCCGAAAACTATACATTAAATGTAGATTGAAAATTTACTATCATAAAAAAAAACGAACTCCGACAGATTATAACACGGATACAACTGCAAAAATATATCTCTTATATCCCATGCATCTGTTCAGTCTGTGACTCTTCCTGTGCGCATCACCGTTGAGCATAATATGAGAAAAAATGAGATGTCGACTAATAAAGATTCTTCTAATACAATTGATGGAAATATTGAAATGGAAGTTGAAGAATCAACAGACGAACAAGATAACCGTTTAATGGATGAATCGGAAGAATTGGATGATGATGATCAACATACAAATTCTAATATGTTCTCAGAACTATCGAATGAAATTTCCGAGCTAAAAGCATCTAGGTTAAAAAAAATAGGGTTGCAGCTCCTGAAACTCTTATATCCTTCTACCGAAATCGAGATCGATCATTTAGGAAATTTTTTCAAAAGAATTAAATTTAGCATTTTGTAACAATGTTGAAGGACTAATAAATGAATACAAGTGCGTTAAGTATGAAGCTAGTGACTGGCGTCTATTTATAGATACTTCGACAAGAATTTTAAAAGCTGTTTTGCTCCATAATGACAACATATATGCCCGTACACTAGTCTGTCCATTGTGTTAAAAGAAGAATATCATAATCTTCATTTTCCGTTGGAGAAATTGAATCATTCTATCCACGGCTGACAGTTGATCAGAGATTTAAAAATAACGACAATTTCATTAGGCCAAAAAAGTGAATTCACTCTTTCAATATGCGAAGATACCTTCGACTAAAGAGAGAGAAATAGATACCCTTTTGTACCTATTTTATACTACCTCTCTTTCACAATAAAACAATTATCACTCAAAACTTCTTTTTTTACATTATTATTTCCTTTTGTATTTTGATTTATCACATTCTTCTTTTACTTATTGAGAGAGAGAGAGAGAGAGAGAGAGAGAGAGAGAGAGAGAGAGAGAGAGCTAGCTGTACTTATTGAGAGAGTGTGCCAGCTGTAGATGTCGAGCTGACAAACCTCCGGCTAGCAGCGTCTGGAGGAGGCGTGCGTGACGTGTAATGGCACCTCGTCACATACTCTCTCTCTCTCTCTCTCTCTCACACACACACACACACACACACACACACACACACACACACACTCACACATACACATATAGAATATGTAATTAATTGTCTCAGCTGTTACAGACATCACCAGCGATAAGCAAAGGGAGCAAGAGGACCCGAAGGGTAAGGAAAGAGAGAGAGAGAAGGACCGAGAGAGTATAGGTAGGCCACAGAGTTAGAACGCGCATCGGGAGCCGCGACTATTCGGGTTAGAGACGCTTAGACCGTTGAGCCCGTCGGACGCCTGTAATTGGCCTGTTGCGTGAGCGCGACATAGTGTGTGAGTGAGATTGTGTGTACGTGAGCGTAACGCACGAGGACGAGCTACGAGGCCGAGGGACGAGAGGCCTTCTGCGCAAACGCTTCCCGGCCAACTGCAGCTGCCTCCTTGGGGCTGTCCAGGGCTGAGCAGCCTTACGTACGGCGACCGCTTGCTGCCTATTTGAGGAGGTGCCGTAAGTAAGGTTGACTCAAGTTCTCCCTCTCTCTCTCTCTCTAACTCTCTCTCCGAGTTTGTTTTATTTTAATTTGAAATAAACTCTCACACACACAACTTCTGACACTCAACGTTTCTATGGCTTGATCGAAGTCAACAAGATCTCCAGTTGCTCCTTATCGCTGCAAAGGGCTTCTCCTCCTCTATCACGAGATCGGTGAATGAACGCTGCAACGTACCAATCCTGATGTCGCTAAGCGTATTAGAAACTATAGGACTGACACGAGGCGATAATCACCGTGACGTCGCGGAGGAGAGGTGAGGTCTTGACGGGGGTGGACGATGCAGCGCGGCTGCTACAGTTTCGCCACATTATTAATCAGTAGTGATCCAGCTCACATGAGAGTCGACTGCGTTACTCTCTCGAATTTAGGAGTATTGTTTTAGCCCAAATACGCATCTCATCAAGAGATTTTTGCGTCTATTCAGATATAATAATAATCCTTACCACGATACATGACAATTTGGAAAAGTAGGACCAAAGAGACCGATATATCAATACGAGGTCTGTCCCAAAACTATCCGACCTACCTCGATTTCTCGGCGCTTGATTTATTCTTCGTCATCCGGGGGTTGTTTTTCAATAAATACTGCTGCACAAGGTTTGATGCGTGCGCTGGAGCATTGTCGTGATCAACAAGCCTGTCACTGGTTTCCCAAAGTTGCGGTCGTTTTCTCCTGATTGCATTACGTAATCTTTTCAAAACTTCAACGTAGTACTCTTTATTGATTGTCTGGCCTGTAGGGGCATATTCGTGGTGCACAACGCCCTCATAATCGAAAAAAACTATCAACATTGACTTGATGAACGAGGATCACTGTCAACAGATGTGCGGCCACTTTTGAACCACCTATACCACTCTTTTATTTGTGTTTTGCCCATACACTCATCTTTAAATGTCTTTTGCAACATTTCAATAGTTTCCGCACAACTTTTACCGAGATTAAAGCAAAATTTTATGCAAATTCGCTGTTCGGTTCGTTCTGCCATTTTTAGCAATAAGCAAATTGCGACGAACGCAAAAAAGTCGTTGTAAACAAATACACGCTGCGCGGGAACTAAGGCGTTTCATCGGTATCTCAGGCTACTGACGAGAAGGTTAGGAGTTGCTGGTGACGTTCGTACCCTCCAGAGGTCGCCTGAGTCTCTCCGCGCGAAGATATGAACGTAGGTCGGATACTTTTGGGACAGACCTCGTATACATTTAAAAAAGTAGATACAGTTGGCTTTTTTTGGTTCTTGGTCTAATACCTGTCAAGGTTCGAAGATAACACAAAATAAAGACGAAGGTAAAAATTGGAATTACATATTGTTACTACCGGATTCGGGTTAGGTAATAAAAACTCAATATTTTTAAAAGAAATACAAAACTCAGACTTTATTCGTATAACCAAGTAAAAGTGTATACACGACTATTCTCATCAACTGTCAAAATCAGACTACTGTTTTTCGGGGTAACGATTCGTGGGCAAGCGCGGCGACTCATGTTGTTCAAATCGCATGTTTCGCTCGATCACAACATTACTCCCCTTTCTTTCAGATTGCCGTCTCGCCAATCTTAGGTCTCGTCTATTTGAATTCTTCTCTCGAATTCGTCAGGGTTGAACTATTCACTCGAATTCTTCAAACAAACTGTTTCGCTTCTTACATCCAATGATGACTTCCAGTATCCCACTCACGTCCTCTACCTAACCCATATTAGGCGTCAAGTTGCTGAGTGGCGCTTCCAGTCACAGACTCCAATCATCACTTTCACGAATAAAAACATGGACCCTTTTCTTAACAATTTCTATTAGTCGAATCCAAACTACAAGCGGTAGAATTCTCTTCAAATTCAGTTTTTGGACAAGAGTGGGGAGTTGACGTGCCATAGAACCTCACTTCAAGTCTCTGCTCCGATATTTATCTTCACGCTCACGGGAAAAACCATGACTCAAAAGAACCGAGAGTACACCAGTCTTCATATATAGGTCTCTCTTTCGATGTAACTTCCAAGTCGATTGATGTTGACAATCTTGGGTTTGTGTCTTGGTGAACGATGAATACAATAAACAACATCATTGATTTTCTTCATAACTTCCCAAGGTCCCATCCAATTTGATTTGAGTTTCGGTGATTTTCTTTTGGTTCTTCCAGGATTGAAAAACCAAATCTTTTGACCTTGAGAGTATTCAACGTGTCGTGCTAATTATCATACCAAGACTTCGTCTCTTCTGATTATAAATCAATTTAGTCTCGTGCTAATTCATGAATCTCATTGTGTTTCCTCCGTAGCTGTTGAATATAGTTCCCATCTTCTTCGATGTGGACCTCCTCTGGTGGGCATCCTCGAAACAAATCCAAAGGAAGTCGCAGATCGAATCCAGTATACACCTCAGCTGGAGTAGCTCCGGTCGTCACGTGTTTAGAAAACCTGTAAGCTAACAAAAATAATGAAACCCAACGATCCCAGTCATTTTGATTATCATTGATGTATATGGTCACGTAGTTAAGTATTGATTGATGTTGTCTTTCTACTTGACAATTTGATTGTGGGTGTAAAGGTGTTGTTCTTGTCTTTTTCATCCCCAATAATTGTGATAATTCCTTAACTAATCTAGAATCAAAGTTTTTTCGTTGATCAGTATTTACTTCTAAAGGTACTCCATAGCTAGAAATAATCTGATTAATAAAAATCTCCGCAATAGTTTTTATTCTCATTTTTGGGACAGGAAAAACCTCAACCCATTTTGTGAAACTACCCGTCACTACAAGGAGGTATTTATTACCTAAAGTTGAAACTGATAATGGACCTAATATATCCATTTGAAGTCTTTCAAATGGAACGCCTGAAATATAAATTTTCGTCTCACTTCGCCCTTTATCTGAAGGCCCTTTTTATAAATACAAAGCTGACTTGATTTACACCAATTTTCTACATCTCTCTTACAAGTAGCCCAGTCGAATCTTATCCTAACTTTTCCACAGTCTTATTTATCCCAAAATGACCTTCAGAAGGAGAATCATGTGCTTCTTCTAAAATCTCTATAATCTTTCGTATAGGAACTGCTAACTGACGAATCTTATAACTTAAATCTGGTGTAATCCATTCTCTAAATAAGATTCCTTTATCCTCAACAAATGAGTCCCATTGAGAACAATAAATCTGCGTAAATTCGTCCATTGATGAAATGTCTTGCCACACTAGTTTTCTCCCTTCTTTCTTACTCTGAAGAATAAAAGAAATAGTTCTATATTCTTTCTGATTATCTCTCCAGTTATGTGGCGTATTTTCGTCAAAGATGATTCGACAATCAATTTCTTCAATAACGTTAAATTTTTCTTCCACTTTTGAGCAGTACTTACAGGGTGATTCTTCACATGGCCATCTTGAAAGTCCATCAGCGTTTCCATGAGTTTCCTTTCCTGTGTAAAATTTTGTAATTGAATTGATCTAATTTTCCTAACCAACGAGCTAAATGTTTATCTAATTCTTTAAATGACAACAACCAAGTTAAAAAAGCATGGTCTGTTCTAATCAAGAATTGTTTACCACGCAGATAACGATAAAAATTTCCTAAATAATCTATCACAGCTAGCAGTTCAAGACGAGTAACGCAGTAGTTCTTTTCTGATTTAGAAATAACTCTACTATAATAATCTATAACTCTTGCTACTCCATTCCGAACCTGTGAAAGAACCGATCCAATTACACGGTCAGAAGCATCTGTATCTAAAATAAATTCATGTTCAAGAGAAGGAAAAGCCAAAATAGGAGGTGTAGTAAGTACTTCTTTTAATTTGGAAAAGGCTCTTTTACATTCTTCTGATCATATAAATTTAGTCGATTTTTTCGTTAACTTATAAAGACCTTTAGCTATAGAAGAAAATCCTTTAATATACCGTCTATAACTGGAACAGAAACTTATAGAACTCCTAAGATTCTTCTTGTGCTTTGGAATAGACCAATTTACTACGGTTTCAATCTTCTTCGGATCCGTGGCTACACCTTTTTCTGATACTATATGACGAAGCTGTTCAACTTCTTTCCTGAAGAAATTTCAATTCTTCCTATTGAGTCGAAGATTTGCATCTTGAAATCTTGTAAATACTTTCTCTAAATTGCTTAACATTTCGTCGAAAGTTTTAGCCATAACCATTACGTCATCAAGATAAGCCAATAACCACTCTTGAAATCTAAAGTACAAAACCACAAATATGCTGCTAATTTGTCAAGCGTATCATCAATTCTGGGTAACGGATAATAATCCTTGATAATGATACTATTTACTTCTCGAAGATCAACACAAAACCGTATAGAACCGTCTTTCTTTTGTTTTCTAACAACCGGAGAACACCATGAGTTTTCAGATTCTTTTATAACATCCTGTTCTTTCATCGCAGTAAATGTGTTATGGAACTCTTCGTAGAGGTTGTTTAGTAGGTCGATGTTGATTGAGTTACATTTTGTGTTCAACTAAATCACATTTACCAGCAACATCTCCAGCTTGAAAAATATCTTCAAATTTGAGTAGTAATTGAGAGATTTTTTGTTATTGTTCTAAATTTAATGTTTCATTATTATTCTTAAAAACTTCTTTTAAAGTATCCAGCAAAAATATACTTGGATCAATTATCCTAGATATCTAAGAATTCTCACAACTGTTGACTGTATTTGGAGTATCAAAAATATTTCTAATTTGTTTTGAAATACCAGTAAGCTCAAGAAAGTCACTTCCAAATATACAGTCATCAGTTCTATTTTCTACGAGTACGTCTATTTCAGCGGAATATCTACTTACATTAATACTAGCGGGAATTACAAACTCAACTGGAACGTCTTCTCCAGTCGGATATTTGAGTGTTTTAAAATTAATAGAAATTTTCGTATCATTGAAATCTACAAATTTTTAATTTTAAATAGTTAGGTCAGAACTAGAGTCTATTTAAAAATTACAAGTTTTATTATGAATTAAACCATTCAAATAAAAAGTTTTTGAATTCCTATTCATTCTTCCATTACGATAATTCGTCAGAGAAGAATAACTTGCTCCTGAAAGTTCAACTTAACTTACTTTTCCTGATCACCTATCTGCTTCCGGTAAAATGATCTAAAATGGCTTTTTTGTCCACATTGCCAACATTCAATATTCTTTAGAAAATCTGGAAATCTTGAGTTCCTAGAAAGTTGAGGCTGATTTGTCTTCTATCTGCAATAAACCTTTACCAGTTGAAAATGCTGTAATTTCTCAATCTTGTAACATAGAATTTTGTTACGCTTGCCTCTTAATTACTTTGTTATTTATGCATTTGAACCTTGGAATGTTGCTCGATACTTTACCGAATTTATCTATTAATGGGCGTCATGTAAAGCGCCGCTAGCCTCGCATGAGCCTTATCCCCGAGGAGGTTCCGTGAAGCAAAATCAGGATAATAAATTCTACCAATAATGACACTACGGCTTAACAATTTAAGTACCTAGGCTTTATTTATTTAAATACCAAGGGTCTCAAATTTACACAAATTACATAATTCCCAACTGTCGCTAATTCAAAATGGCTATTCAAGCATGCGCGCGTCGATTCCAACGACCGAATGACCACGTTTTCCCGAGCTGACTGATAAATTACAACCCCTTAAATTTACTCTATGACCTTCTCAATTTGCACTATTTATCGATTGATTCTACCTCGATTTTTGCACTACTTATAAATTTTTCCACGTTTAATGCCCGACTTTTAACGTAAATTCTCGCGCCGCGCACTGATTCTACGTTGGTGTTACACCACCAAATCGCGCATTAATATTGGCGCATTAATATTGGTATTAATATGGTAGATTTAACGACTATCCGTAAATCTCTATACAACTGAACTTTCCCTTTTAAGAATCTCGTGCTACTAATCGATGCTAATCATTCGACGCGTGGGCAGTCAATGGCAATTTTCCATGAGGCCAAAAATCTCTTTCAAATTTCGGCCTTCTTCTCGCCTAAATTCACCACACACACACTTGTTGCTCCTTTTGTTACGCCGATCATCATTGTACTTGATTTTCCTAGTCTGAAAAAATTAAGGCTACGATGGTGAGGTAATAAGTCGCTACTGATGATTGAACCGCTCCATGATTGTCGCCCTGCCCGCGAGACGCGGGCAATATGAATTGCTAATTATACACGCGCGGCAACCCGGAGTGTATATCTATAGCGAGCACTTTGACTTTTGTCGCTGCTGAGCCATCACAATTTGTAGCGACGGCAGGCGCCTGCAGGCCTACGCTATGGTAGACCGGCAGCTTCAGGCGGCTCGCGGCGAGGCAGCTGCTAGCTCTCCCCTGAGCTGCCGGCACCCATGTCTATCTCTCTCTCTCTCTCTCTCTCTCTCTCTCTCTCTCTCTCTCTCTCTCTCTCTCTCTCTCTCTCTCTCTCGTGGCTACAGCCGGTGTTGAGTGCCTGGTGGAAGCTGCCGCTGCTACAGCGAATTTTCTCTCCTCCCGCGTCTGCGTGCATCGGGAGAGAGGCCGGGTCGGGCGTGTGTATGTGCGTGTGCGCGCGTGCAACGGCTCGTCATCCTCGAGGCGTGGGAAAGAGAGAGAGAGAGAGAGAGAGAGAGAGAGAGAGAGAGAGAGAGAGAGAGAGAGAGCGAGAGAAAGAGTCGCGCGTATAGCGTGTGTGTGTTACCACAGCGTGGCGTACACACCAACAGCTCCAGCCCTGGCGTTTGCATGACACTACTGGGCTGTGGGCTACCGGTCGCGCTCTCTGCTGCAGTGTCTGTGTGCATGTGTATCTGCAGTCGTCTACTTCATGGTTGCTCCAGTTAGCTGTGCCGGCTGTACGATCACCTGTCGTGGTCGGTGCGGTGTGTGTGCATGAGTCCGTGTTTTCCCCGTCGGTCGCGATTCTCAGGCTCCTCGTTCCCTCAACAACAATAATAATTGTCCCCCCGCCCCCCCCCCCCGTTAATAATTATTCAATAAATAAGCTCGGCTCTGGTGACGGTGGCGATTCGATCGTGATTGACTGCCCTGAGTTTAAATAAACATTTTGACGCAAAATACGCGTCACAATTTTCAAGTCGAATTTTAATTTGTAATCTTTTGGTCTAGTCGCGAATAACCTTGATTTTCATGGCTTGTGCAAGGTCTATCTTCCAAGAAGAAATCCTTTCTAACTGAAGAAGTTCCTTAATCGACAAATAAAAAATAGCAATGATGAATTAAACACATGCTATCTGGTCTTGAACTTCGTATGGACATTCGGAATATATTAGACTAACTAATCTCTCCAGATCAGCAGCAAAAGTTGGATGATCTTTACCCAATTGTTGACGTCTATTCTGAAATTGAGAGTAATACGAAGGTGACAGATATTTTTCACCAAAACGTAACTCTAACTTCGCTTTTAATTTTACAAAATCTATAGTATTAGTTTCTAAGAAAGTACTCAAAACGCCTTTTGCTTTTCCTCTCAAAGAAGTGGCAAGGGCAACCGTCTTAATTTTTTTATTCCAATTGTTTTAGCTTGTAACTAATTGAAACTGGTTGTAACACTCAAGAAATTATGTAGTTTCATCGAAAGAATCTAGTTTGAGATTATATCCTAATCCTGAATTTGTCTCCTGAAGACACGACCTATTCTGTGCCGGTGACCTATTAGAATGGTTAACAGCTACGGCATTCACTATTAACGTTTCATAATCTAATCTAGTCTGATTTAACGGCCTAGTAGAAGTTTCGTTAGAAATGTTAGTCGTTACAGTATTTGTCGCTAATATTAGAAATGTGTGTATGTTTGTGTTTGTGTTTGAAATTGGAGGGCGACTTAGCTGGTGAATTGGTTGTTGCATCTCTTCCTGCCTCTGCAACCAACTCGACCGTTCTTCAAGCAACATTTGGTTCGCCTGTTGTAGCCTTGATGTTTCTTCATCTGCGTCCGATATTCTCTGGTGTCGCTCGTTAACAAGTTGTGTTTCTGACTCCAAATCAGAAGTTTCAGCCTGCTCGAGTCGTCGTCGTTCTTGGGATAAATTTTCTTCCTCGTCTTGTAATGTTGTCTTGAGAATCTAATTCTGTTCTTTGAGTTTGTTTATTTCTTGTATTGTCCTAGTTCAAGACGAATTCGGTTCCCGTTGTTGTTGTTCTTGTTCTGAACAATCTTCTTGTAGCTGCTTTTGTGTTTCTTGTTGTTGTTCCGATTGAACTTCATGTAGTTGTTATTCTGGTTCTCGATGATCTTGTTGTTGATCGGTATCTGGTGCGACCTCCTTATTGCAGATCGTGTCATCATTCCGGATCGTAGATTCATTAATTTTCACTCACACAAATTCCGGACGAGCCCCCAAAATGTTACGACCGGGTTGGGGGGGGGGGGGGGGGGTAGTTAAATAAAAACTCACTATTTATAAAAAAGAACACAAAACTCTGACTGTCTTCGTATAACCAAATAAAAGTGTAAACACGACTATTCTCATTGAGTGTCAACATCAGACTACTGTTTTTCAGGGTTACGAGTTGTTGTCAAGCGCGGCGATTCACGTTGTTCGAATCGCATGCTTGGCTCGATCACAACAATTTATATATAGATATTTTTCTTCCTCGTGCATTGTGAACTTGGCAAAGGTTTGTCTGCGCAGTACGCATGCTGGCGCGCTGGCCCGGGTCTGTATAGAACGGACGAATTTGCCCCCCCCCACTCCCCCGATATTTAAAATAAAAATTGTTCTGTTAAGAACAATCGCGTTCTTAATAAAAACTGCTGGAGATGCTGGATAGATAATTTCATGACAAACATTTCTGAATTACTTTTCATTTAAAAAATTAAATAGTATATTTTAGTGTAGCAATAAGTCAATAAGAAAAGTGAAAAATAAAGAAAAAGGCGAAACTCACTGGTGATATCGGCGCGAACAAAGAGCACAGTGTTCGAGTTTCATGTGCAGTCTGCGTGTTCGATGACGTAACTAAATTCCTTAAAGCTGAAACAAATAAAAAAGTGTTTTAATAAGAATTATTTTTGAATAATACGTTTTTTTCTCTAATAATAAATCGGAAATTATTTTTTGAAGATAAGCAGACAGAATCGCGTTTCAAATTTACACATTAAATAAAATTCTTTTTCAATTTTATTGAAGTAAATTTAACAATAATTACTTATCACACACACACAAATGCATGAATTTTGGATGCGAACAGAAGGCGCATTTTGCTGAATCCGGCATCTTTTGTTCACAAGAATTACTTTTTCACACTGTGCGCACCACAATAAATTGCTTGACACTTCATTAGTGTCTGATTATTGTTTTTTTTTCTAAATTTCACAATCACTACTTGTCCCAACATTTAATGGGACACTGGGTACTTAGTGGATAGTAAAAATAAACCTTTTAAACCCCGCACAGACATCACTGCAAGTCATAAAATACGAAATTAAAACAAATCAAATCACTGTGCACTATAACATAAAATGGCAAAAATTTGACTTCTCTCACAGAATTAAAATAAATTAACACATAAAACATTTTTTAAACACAAAAATTACACACATTTTTGGCACGTAGCTCGGCTTTAAAATAATTAAAACATAAAAGAAGAATAATTACACTATTTAACTACACACACTCGTTATATTTTGTGCACCTTTGGTTATGAGAGTCACTTTTAACAAGCTGTTACACTTTCACACAAATTTATTAAGTCACAGGTAGCATTTTAACACTTTTTTTAGACCTTGACATCACTAAAATATAAAAATTACACTTTTAATACACAAACTCCAACTGCGCACACGCACTGTCATATTTCTAGATAACAAGCTTGTAAAGTGAAGGAAGTCACCCAAAAACCCTGCTGGCTAGCGCCGTTAGGTACCTGGTTAAGGAAATAGCACAAAAAGCCTGCTCGGCGATAAGCACACTGTGCGCTGGCTAGAACAAGTCCTCGTTGTAGAGACAGCCAGGTCGCAGCAGTGCATAGTCGAGGCTGTGGTGCAGCGACAAGCACTCGCTGGGACACACACACTCGAACATATATAAAAACACTTCTTGATCAATAATTAGCTTGAAAACACAATTTTTACACTGTATTAAAAAGAAAAAAATCACCACTAGTGACGGCAAACTGTCAGCTACTTGCAGCTATGATGAGGATGACTACCGTGGCGCCCTGACCTTTTCAGGTGACGGCAGCAATAATTTAGCTGTAACCTGTAAAAGAAAATATTATTATTAGTTAGGATATATATTTTCCTCACAAAAATCATACTACTTATAGCAATAAATAAAATAACATATTTAATTAAACATTAAAACTCAAAATTTTTTAACAAAATTGTTGACGCAAGTGTGAGAATTTAATTTTGATACAAGGTAACATATTCTTTCTTGAATATTTACATACACATATACATATATTCTAAGTGTTGGTTCTATTACCTTGTATAAAAAGGTGATCGTCACCTGGGACAAGGGGTCGTTAAGACCAAGAGCCTTAGTCCGGAAGCCTCGACTATTGTCAACGAGGCTCCAGAAGCACGTACGAAGGGGGCACAGCTCTGATGGTATTTATACATGGTCTCGAGGCCATGTAAACATAGGAAAATAGTAAATAAATTTGAATTTAGTAGAGACAGGGAACGTTTATAGAAAATTTGAAAATATTTTCTCATGGGTGATGTTTAAAAAAAAAAGATCAAATGTAGTGCGTAAATGTACATTGCACTCACCAATAATCACAAAGAGCTTGCACGAGGCTATATGTTTATTTGAGAAACCCAGTGTCCCAGCAGGAGATGTTGTCGCAGTCAATGCAAACCACTTTCGGCGACAGTCTAGCACTTGCACATAGTTATCGTAGGCCAGGTAAGAAGCAGACTCCAAGTCATTTTCTGAAATACAAAATAATACATAAATTATAGAGTGAACGCAGGAGTATGCACTAAGATTTATGTTTTATTTCTTTTGAACCATTTATAAAAATAAGGGTAGAATATTTTACATCATTAAAGATTAGCTTCTGCTGCTCTAAGCAATTTGTGCCTTCAGAGGTATCTACTCTTGGGGCACTAATAATCAAGTTTCCTCGACGACATCATCCACTGGCACAAGTTGAAAATTAATGACAACATCACACAAAGAGAAAGTTTTTGTTGATAATAAATAGTGTATGTGTCAGATAGTAAAATTGCATTCAATACTCATGGTCTTGGGACCCATACAATTCCCTTTTGTGAATCAATTAGCGCACTTAGCCACTTGCAACTGTTTGTAAATATAAACAATACTCAGGAGTAAAACGCGAGTTAACCTCGAACTTGCTCTACTGCAACAGTCTGCATGCTGTAAGAATACGTGGGTAGCAGCTACTCCCTCGGGACTTCCTCGTGCTCGGCACTAGAAACGCGGAACTGCAGCTGGCGCGGAGTATAGTGTAACGGAGAGAAATAGACGCGGTGCGTGGGATTCGTCGCGTGTCTTACTCGGCACAGTTAAGTGTCGAGTCTCGATGAGGTTGGGACATTCGAGAGAAAAGACAAAGGATAGGGTTGATGTTCGTTTATTAGTCGACTCGGAGAGAGAGGTGTCTGTCGCGATCTGCTCGTGTGCTTACAGGTTCGCGGGTCCTCTCCAACTGCCTGTGCGCGTCTGTCCAGAGACGCGCTCATCTCTCGCGCGAGAAGTTGCGCGAGATAAGGATTGTCCGTGTCAGCGCTTTGCGCTGCTCTCAGCAGACATGAGATCCTCATGTCTGTGTGACAACGTGTGTGTGTATGTGTAATGTTGTGTGTTAGATAATCGCTGTGTATACAAAAGTATGTGTGACTCTCTCTCCTTTCCTTCGTTTACATTGTCGATTTGATTATACTATATTTAGATTATACATTATTTTTGATCGCGCGCTAACCGGCTGAACTTTATTTAAAACTATCAGGCGCGGTATTAGCGTTGAGCGGGTGCAGCGAGACACCAATTTCCGCTGGTAAATTTGCGTACGTAAGGAAGCGGGAGAGTGAGGCGAGTGAATGTGTAGAATGCACTGATTTTATGTACAAAACAATTAAATAGCATTTATTGCTTGTCTTAATTATAAATTTAACAATAAAAACTTAACAATGACTCGATGTATGTGTGTAAAAGTGTGGTGTTGATTGTCCTCTAGGCGACACGCGGTGTCAATTTTAGCGTTGCTTACGCGATCGTAGATTTGCTCAAGGTAGAGCCACGGGTAGAGAGGGAGAGAGCGAAATCGCGGCTGCCAAGGAGTTTTGTTCTCCTTGCTCCGCCTGAAAAGGGGAGGAAAGTATTAAGCGGAGTTGTCACGAACTGGTCACGCATAGAACGAGTGACCAGAGGCGCGCTCCAAGAGTCGTTTGGCGCGAGGATTTAAACCTCGGCCTCAACATACCGCCCGCCTCGTTGTAAAGCTACAACAAAGCCAGTAGGTGATGGAAGAAAAATGCAAAAAATAAAAGAAAATCCTGAAAGGGAAGAGACTTGATTAAAATAGGTGAATTAATAAGAAAAATTAAAGAAAAAAAAAAGAAATTCAAATAAAGAATGGAAAAAAAGGAATGATTTCTGTGTAGTCCTCTTCGTGTGGGAGATCTTGTATGTAGTCAAGATATCCTAAGGCGCTCCAGCGCTGCCCGCCGTGGAAGCATCTGGGGGTACAGGAGTCGGAGCGGCTGAGGGCGGGTCTAGGCCCGCAGGTTGGTCGAACTCCTGCTCTACCGGAAGGCGGATCACCTTCACCAAAGGCCGGCGGAGGGTCGTGGTGGCCGTCCTCAGAGTAAGCACTCGAGTCAGCCCATCTGCTCCCAGGTGGAGGCGCTCAACACGTGCCAGGGGCCACTTCGTAGGTGGCAGTAGTTCGTCCGTGAGGAGAACGAGATCTACTTCACAGACTGTCGCGTTCGGTGTGAGCCACTTGGAGCGCTGTTGTAGCTGGCGGAGAACCTCAGCCTGCCAGCGCTTCCAGAAGTGGTTCCTCATGTGCAGCGTCAGTTGATACCTCGGTACACCTGCAACAGACTGCTGTGGATCGAAGGGCTCGGGCAGGGCCGATGGCGCCGAGCCAATCAGAAAGTGGCCTGGCGTAAGTGCTGAGACGTCCATCGGGTCGCTGCTGAGGGGGCAGAGTGGCCTCGAGTTGAGGCAAGCCTCTATCTGCGCGGCCAAGGTGGAGAACTCCTCGAAGGTGAGCGTGGAATCGCCCAACACCCGTCGAAGATGGTGCTTAAAGACCTTGACTGCGGCCTCCCAAAGGCCGCCGAAGTGAGGCGCTCGAGGTGGAATAAACTTCCAGTTGACCCCGTCTGCTGCGATCGCATTCGCAATATCCCGGCTGGTCTGGGACATGGCGTCGAATAGTCGCTGGAGCTCTGCACTGGCACCCTGAAAGGTGGTGCCGTTGTCGCTGAAGAGAACGCTGCAGAGTCCTCGCCGCGACACGAACCGTCGAAAGGCAGCTAAAAAGGATTGTGAGGTGTAGTCCGATACTACCTCTACGTGCACAGCCCTTGTAACCATACAAATAAAAATAGATACGTAGCCTTTATAGGCCTTGTGTCCTCGGCCCTTCGTTGTCCTTAACTGAAAGGGTCCGGCGTAGTCCAATCCTGTGCTGGCGAAGGGCCTCGCTGGGTTTACTATCGTGGCAGGTAGCGGGGCCAACTGTTGCATCTGCAGTTGGCCTTGAAATCTGGTGCAACGAATGCACTGTCGTGTGAGTCGCCTGATCCGATTTCGAGCGTGCACGATCCAGACGGTACGTAATAAGAGGCTCATGACCAGCTGGGGTCCTCCGTGCATCGTTCGAAGGTGAGCATCTCGGATCAGAAGCTCGGCCAGATGGCTCTCACCCGGGATGATGATGGGATGTTTCTCGTTTTCCCCGAGAAACGTGTTTTGCAGGCGTCCTCCGACCCGCATCAGGCCCTCAGTATCCAAGAAGGGCAGGAATCGGAGGAGGGTGCTTGTAGTAGGCAGAGGGCGACCCACGCGCAGGCAGGTTGTCTCGACCTCGTACCAATCTCTCTGAACGGCGAGAATAACAGCGCACCGTGCGCGCTGGAGCTCCTCAGCATTCAAAAACGATACCGCTCGATCTCGATTTTTGAGTGTGAGATTACATTTCCACCTCAAAATATAGGCGATTACTCGCAATACCTTAGACCAGGTTGAGAATCTCGTTAATAGGGCTTCCATCGGCTTGTCCTGAGCACGTTCGAGTGGTGTGGCGAAGGCAAGGCAGTCCTTCTTCTCGTCGATTATGGTTACGTGGTGCTGCTCAGCAGGCTTCCACTTTTCCCAGCGGGTAGTGAGCCAAGCAGGGCCCTTCCACCAGAGGGTCTGCTGAGGTAGTTGCAAGGGCATCATGCCTCGCGTAGCGAGGTCCGCTGGATTCTCCGAGGTCCTCACGTGTCCCCACGGCGTAGTTGGCACCAAGGTCAGGACGTCACTGGCTCGGTTGGCCACAAAGGTCCTCCATCTTGACGGGTGGCTACTCAGCCAAGCCAGGACGACCTGGGAGTCTGACCAGCAATAAACTCCATCAGGTAGCGATGACAGCAGCGACAAGATGTTGTTGAGCAAGCGAGCCAGCAGTAGGGCACCGCACAGCTCCAGCCGTGGGACACTGATTGTTTTGATCGGGGCGACCTTCGACTTGGCGATGAGCAGCGTAGAGCGCGGGCTTTCGCCCTCCACCTCGGTGACCAGGTACACCGCAGCGGCGTAAGCGTGAGTCGAGGCATCTGCGAAGCCATGCAGATACCATTTTGAAGATGCTCGTGTTCCGAGCCAGCGAGGGATGCGCAGATTCTCCAGGCTCGGGAGTTGATGACTTAAGGTGATCCAGGAGCTGAGCGCATTGTTTGGAACGGCTTGGTCCCAATCACAGCCGGTTATTCAGAGCCTCTGGATGAGGATTTTCCCAACTATGATGACCGGAGTCAGCCAGCCGAGGGGGTCAAATAGCCGTGCTATCTCCGAGAGCATCACTCTTTTGCTGATTGTAGAAACCTCAGGACGCAGCGTGACTCTGTAACAAAAAAAATCTTTCTTCGTGTTCCACTGTAGTCCTAAGGTGGCTACGACGTCGTCCTCACAGAATGAGCGCACTGCACTTGCACTGGTGGAGAGATTCTCAAATAGTGACGGCTCGTTGGCTGACCATTTGTCCAGCTCCATCCCTGCAGCCTTCAGCGTGGTGATAAGCTCGTTCCGTGCAAGGAGAGCTTCCTGCAGGGTGTCCGCCCCCGTCAATGCATCATCCATATAGACGTGATTCTCCAGAATCTCTGCTGCCCTGGGGGATGCATAACGTTCATCCGAAGCCAGCTGCTTCAAAGTGCGGATGGCTTGGTATGGGGCGCAAGATGTGACGTATACCACAGTGCGCATACGGTATTCTGAGAGCTCCTGCTGCGGAGCATATGTACCAAAGTGGTGACCCCGACGTGATATTAACAAGGTGAGAGAACGAAGTGCGCGTTTTCACGGGCTCGCTATTTGCCCCTCGTAGCACGCTGTCTCGCAGGACGTCTCCTCGAGCAGCCCTACGTTTTCGTACTTTCGGACTAACTCGCATCACTTTCATTCACGAGAGCCGCGAGCGGTTCGAGCGAATCTCGCAATCGAGCGCTCCTCCGCCTTTTCGCGAAGTAAAACTCTCGCGCTTTCATTCGCGGAAAAATCGCCTCGCAACAGTCGACGCGACATTTCAGCAGCCTCGCACGTCTGCGAAAGCGAATCCTTTCCCTGGGCATTTTTTCCTGCCCAGGCATCGCGATCTCTCTTTTTCGGCTTTACCGAGAATTGAGGCATTTGTCCGGCTTCCGCGGTTTCTTGGAAGTCGCCGTCTCGTTGATTTTGCCGCCTTCGTGCGGCCCACGTGGTTCCGGTTGCCTTGTGAGCGGTTTTCTCCTCCCCTCCACTCGACGCTGATTAGCAACCGCCGCGTGCACCACCAAGCGCCGCCGTCGCGAACTAACGCAGAGCAGCAACTGCTGCGCACGCCACCAAGAGCCGCCGGTTTACGCATCCACCCGGCCAAATGCTTCCTTGGAAAAAGCCAGGTGACGTACCTTGGCTACATAGTGTCCGAGGACGGATTCAACCCCCCCGATACCAAGGTTCGAGCGATCCAGAATTTCACGAAGCCGCAGACGTCGACCTCTCTGCGCCGATACTTGGGCATTGTAAACTACTACAGGCGATGCATACCCAAGGCCGCCGAGATTCTGGCTCCAATTAACGACCTTTTAAAGGCCCTTCCGCCTAAGAAAAAGGCCATTCCGCTTGTCTGGTCATAGAAAGCAAACGAGGCGTTTGCGCGCAGCAAAGAGGCCATAGCCTCAGCGGCCCGAACGACCTTCCTCAGGCCCGACACCCCACTCCGCCTGAACACCGACGCCTCGGACACAGCCCTGGGAGCAGCTCTAGAACAGGAACACCCCAAAGGAACCTGGAGACCCTTAGGTTTTTTCTCTAGAAAGCTGACGTCCACAGAGACACGCTACAGCCCGTACGACCGGGAACTCCTGGGCGCCGTCGAGGCAGTGAAACACTTCCAGCAGATCCTGGAAGGTCGTCCTTTCACGCTTTGGACAGACCATAAGCCGTTAACGCGCGCACCGGACCAGCGCGCAGACAAGGCGTCACCCAGGCGGGCACGCCATATCGATTACCTCCTCCAGCACAACGTCACGCTGGACTTCATCCCAGGAGAGGAGAACATAGTCGCCGATGCATTCTCACGTGTCGAGACGATCGGCATGCCGTCGAACCTCGATCCGGCTACGATCGCCAAAAATCAGCGGTCCGACACCGAGATGCCTCACATAAATTTGGCCACTAAGGTAAAATTGCAGGCCCTCGATATAGAAGGCCATACGATCCACTGCGAGACGACGACAGGCGTGGTCAGGCCTTACCTACCGGGCCCGCTCCGAAAGACGGCTTTCGACGTCGTTCACGACCTCGCTCATCCCAGCATCAGGGCGACGTCACGCCTGGTGTCCCAGAAATTCTTCTGGCCAGGGATGAAGAAGGACTCCGCACGATGGGCTCGTGAATGCCAGCCTTGTCAGCGTGCCAAGGTCAACCGTCACAATCGTGCAGCGTTGGGTGATTTCGCCACTCCGGGCGCCCGGTTCGACCACCTGCACATCGATTTTATCAAGCTGCCGCTCGTTAACGGCATGCAATATTGCTTCACAGTCGTCGACCGATTCACCAGGTGGCCTACCGCCATTCCAGTCCCGGATCAGCTGGCCACCACCGCAGCCAAGGCCCTGGTCGACCACTGGATCTGCTATTTCGGCACGCCACTGACGATCACCTCTGACCAAGGACCGCAGTTCGAGGGCAAGCTGTTCAGCGCCCTCACTCAGCTCATCGGCTGCAGCCGTCAACGTACCACTCCCTACCACCCGCAGTCCAACGGTATGGTGGAGCGTTTTCATCGTACCCTCAAAGCGGCGCTCATGTGTGACCCGCGCACGCCATGGCCTGACGCACTCCCAACAGTGCTTCTCGGCCTCCGCTCGTGTTTCAAAGAGGACCTGCAAGCATCTCCGGCCGAGATGCTCAATGGGACAACGCTAAGGATTCCAGGTGAATTTTTCACCACCTCCAGCCATCCAGATGCCGATGCACCGACCTTCATCAGGGACTTTCGCCGCCTGACGCAGGCTATCAAAGCGGTCCCGGCCTCGAGACACGTCCGGGAGCCCCATCCTTTCGTCTACAAGGATCTCCGGACATGCACTCACGTCTTCAAGCGGGTCGAGACGATCCGCAAGCCTCTGCAGGCCCCTTACACGGGCCCACATAAGGTCATCCGGCGCGTCAGCGATCGAGCCTACGTGATCGACATCGCCGGCTCTCACCGCACGATCTCCACCGACAGCTTGAAGCCAGCCTATAGAGACTCGGCCGACCCGCCCAGCCCAACTCCAGCGGCACCGCCGCCCGACCCAGCGTCATCATCGCTCGGCCCAGTGCCCAGCCCAGCGACGCCACCGCCCAGTTCAGCGCCCGGCCCAGCGGCGCCGCCGCCTGTTCCAGCGACTCCAACCCAGCAGACCACGACTCCGTCCACGCCGCCCTCCTCGCACGGCGTACCCGAAGCTACGCATCCGAGCCCAGCCAGGAAGCAGGTATCGTGGCTCTTTCCAGCCGCCAGAGCCACTGGAGGGGGAGTGGCTGTGGCGCCCCCGGTTCATCGCCGCAAGCAGCGCCTCTGTCCTCGGGAGCTGTACTAGCTCGGCAGAGGCGGCCATCTTCGGGCTCGCTTCTCCCCCACCTCGAGGTGGCGATAAGCGAGTCAGAGCAGTATCGGCTTGGCTCTCGTGCCGCTCGCACGCTACGACCAAGCCCGCTCTGCGATCGCTGTAAATACAATAAAGACTATCTACTCGACTTCTCGTCTTTGCATCAATCTCTCTCCCTTCCTGAGGAACGATTCCCAAAGTGGTCCCGGAGCATATATACCTTCCATCGGTGTCTCTCCGCTGAGTCTCTCTGAAGTGCTTCTCGCAGGCTTCTTCTTCCGGAGAGAGTCTAGACTTCGTAAGGACCTCCTCAATCTCCCAGAAGCGTCGAAGTTCCTCACTCGTTGGAGAAGTGAGCGTGTGGAGGCTGTGCACAGTGGTAGCACTCACTTCACAGCCTTGCGAAGCCACTGGACCTGTCACTATCCATCCCATGACAGTCTCTTGAGCTGCTGGCTTAAGGTTTGCTCCTAGTCGAACACCGTCCAGTAGGAGCGATGGGTAGACATCGCCTCCCAGGATACAGTCGACATGAGCAGGCTCGAAGAAAGCAGGATCAGCAAGCTCCAGTCCTTCAAGATGAGGCCATATCTTCTGACAGCATCTCTCCTTAGGCAAAAGTTTGGTTAGATTGCCCAGGAGCATGGCTGAAAAGCTTAAAGAAAAACTAGGCTTCTTCGAAGAGCGTAGAATGTCCTCAGTGGTGAAGTTTGAGGTTAGGTTGACCTGTCCACCAACACCAATCACTGACACAGAGCTTTTCCTTTTACTCAAAGAGAGCACTTGAGCGACTCTCTCTGTAATAAATGAGCCCTCCGAGGCTTGGTCTATCAATGCTTTGATTTTCACTGAAGCTCCAGTGAAAGACTCGAGAATGACCCAGGCGGTGGGCATCAAAGTAGTCTTAGTCTTGACCGCTGGCGACCTTGCATCCTTGCACTGAGTTACAGCACTTACTTGAGTGGTGTAGCTTGAAGTTGAGGACGAGCCTGGTAAGGATGCCTCTGGATCCTCATTTCTGCCTCCACCAGCTGGCTTCTCAATGTGCAGAAGGGTGTGATGCTTGGCTCCGCAATCTGATACTGAACAGCGACCCTTTGAAGTACACTTCGATGCTGCGTGCTTTCTCGATAAGCAGTTGAAGCATAGATTTGCAGCTCTCACATGCTCCAACTTCTTCGCCCTGTCCGCCCTCAGGAACACTGGACAGTAGCTGACGAAATGCTCGCCTTTGCACAGACTGCACCCGCCTCTTGAGCGTTGATTCTGGTTGGTTGGAGCTGTGGACGAAGAACTGTGAAAGGCAGACACAATTTGATGACTTTTATTTGGCGGCTTCTTCACTACAGTAGTCTTATTATTTGCACTACGGCCACTTTTTGCAGTCTCTAGGGAACGGGCACGGTTTTCGAGGAAGTCTATTAGCTGTGTATAGCTGGGGAAGCCAGGAGTTGACTCCAAAGACTTTTCCCAGTCTTCTCTGGTCGAGGTGTCCAGTCTGGATGCCACAATCTCTGTAAACCAGTCGTCCCACTGGTCTATGGGTCTCTCTAGGGAACGAAGTGCTCGAATTGCCTCGTCCACTTCATCCAGGATGCGAGTTATCTCGATAGAGGATCGCTGCGAGATAGGAGGCAGGCTCAGCACCCTCGACAACTGGGCGGACAGTCTCACCCTCAGATTGTCGTAGCGCTTGGTTAGGCTTGCCCAAGCAACCTCGAAATTGGAGCCAACCATCTCCATGTTGTTGAGTCGTTTGGCTGCTGGGCCTTCCACGCACGACAACAGGTACTGCAGCTTGGTAACGTTGGAGAGTGTAGGCACATTTACCACCATGGCACTAAAGCGCTCCTTGAAGGTCTCCCAATCAAGCTGGTTTCCGCTGAATTTAGGCAGCGGAAGCTTGGGAAGCAAGGATGTGGCCAAGGCGCCACTCCAGCTTGGCTGCGTCGTAGCAGGTTTGACCTCTGGTGGTGGTTGCAAGGCTGCGATCCTGCTGTCCAGCTCTGCCTTGGCCAGGGTGTAGGCCTCTTCATAGACTGCAAAGAGGTTATCTGCCCAGTAGGTGTCCGCACCTTCCATTACCGTCGGAGCCAACATCTCACCATGACGATTGAGAACCTTGGACCAGTAGCTTTCCACTAGGGCTTCTCTCCCCTTCAGTACTGATAGCGTAAGAGTCTGTGGAGCCTTTCTGTCAGTGTTGGAGATAAAGTTGCGTATCAGCTGCCCTTCCGACATCTGCTTCAGAAGCTTCTTATCTCCCATGATTGCAGACTGAAAGGACAGGAAAAAAATAAGTACTAATTTATAAAATGCAGAGCAACCCAAGCAGGTAAAGTAGACTCTGGCTACTAGTGTAAACAAGCTAGTAGTCTAAGTAGAAAAGTCGACTCTGACAACTAGTGTAAACAAGCTAGTAGTCTAAGCAGGAAAGAAGACAGCAACAGCAAAGCAACAGTAATAATTAAATGTAGCGTAGCAGGTAGATAGAGCTGAGGGCTTTAATTAGCATGTGATACTTATGGTCTGTTGGCTGTAATTCCTGTAATTGCAGTGCGATGTCGACTTGAATTGACAGTATTCCTCCTGCTGAGAAGACCGCGTTGAGGTTATAGCTGCAGCAAGCTTTGTACAGGCGACGCGTGGGACACTGCTATAGCCTCGCGACGTGCAGCGTCGATTTGTCCAGCAAGCAGCGTGGGTTTGTCCAGCAAGCAGCGTGGGTTTGTCCAGCAAGCGCGCCTCTCGTGGAACGGAGTCGTACTATGGCAGCGAGTAGTAGACTCGATGCGTCGGCAATGCAGTACTCTGCCCGGTACTGTCGCCAAGGAGCTGTTGCTAAGCTTGCTAGCGAGCACACGTATACAGCTTGCTGTGTGCGACAGAGAAAACGAGAAGCAGCGGGAGAGAGAGAGAGAGAGGGGTGGGGGGGACAGAGGTAGAGACTCTGGTCTTCTTCCGCTCTCGCGGCGCTGTCGTCTCTGAGCCTATGCCGAGATTCAAATCACTCGACCTTGACCTTGGTTTTCCGTTGCGAAAATTCTTCGCGAATTTTTGAACGGTTTTCCACAGGTCAAGATGAATGTTTAAATAGATATTTTAAGTAATATCTATTTACTGACTTACAAAATGTCACTTTTTGATTAGCACACCCGGAAAGTCACTTTCGTCGCACAGATTCGCGTTGAGCGGGTGCATCGAGACACCAATTTCCGCTGGTAAATTTGCGTACGTAAGGAAGCGGGAGAGTGAGGCGAGTGAATGTGTAGAATGCACTGATTTTATGTACAAAACAATTAAATAGCATTTATTGCTTGTCTTAATTATAAATTTAACAATAAAAACTTAACAATGACTCGATGTATGTGTGTAAAAGTGTGGTGTTGATTGTCCTCTAGGCGACACGCGGTGGCAATTTTAGCGTTGCTTACGCGGTCGGAGACTTGCTCAAGGTAGAGCCGCGGGTAGAGCGGGAGAGCGCGAAATCGCGGCGGCCAAGGAGGTTTGTTCTCCTTGCTCCGCCTGAAAAGGGGAGGAAAGTATTAAGCGGAAGGGAGAAGTCGTGCTCGTCGCAATTCACCCTGCGGCTAGGCTTCCCGCAGAGTTGTCACGAACTGGTCACGCATAGAACGAGTGACCAGAGGCGCGCTCCAAGAGTCGTTTGGCGCGAGGATTTAAACCTCGGCATCAACAATTTTGATTATAAAAGTTTTGTATGTGCGATTATTTTACTTTTGATATAGTTCATGACATTTGTTATTGTAATATAATTTTAATAATAATAATACACAATCCACTCATATCCCATTCTATAGTGTATTAGTTATTTTGATAGTTACTAAGTGTGACTAATTTATTATATAAAATTGGATACATATCTTTTTGCTATTGATAGTCTACTCGAAATTTTAATTAACCAAAGTACCAAACTACAAAATGCAAGGATAATAGAGAATTACTGTACGGATGTTATCGAATAAAATTTCATGAGAACTGCCCAGACAAGTTAATTTCGTTAATGCTATAGAATAAAATTTTCATAAAACTTATTTATAGAAGTTAATTGTATCGATATTCGAAAATACAAAAATATTTAACTGCAACATTCATACTTGCATACTACATGCCCTCTCATTACTCCTTGTGCATACAGAATGAAATAGCACGGGCGCACTAATTTCACTGCACTGCACTTGTCTTTCGGCATCTTGATAAGGTAGAAGCTTGCGTCGTATTTGTAAAATTCAATCGCCTATTACTTCGATACAGTAAAACGATTTTTTAAGTTCCAGAGCTCAAATTGTTCCTTAAATAATAAATTTTGTAAATACGTGTGTTTGTGCTTTAAGGTTTTAATGGTGTTGGCTCCTGGAGAACCCCAAAGACCGCGGATTTTAGAGCGCGTGACAAGCGCGCGAACATGGCAAATCAGCGTCGATCGGACGTTCGGCAGCCTCCAATTTCCGTGAAAGATGGGAGTAGACGGTCACCGTGGGTTGTTACGCTTTCCAATAGTGCATTCGCGGGGGAAAGCATGTGTGCGAAGATGTTTATTACTAGCTTCCATACGAGAGTCGTTGACACCTTGACGTCGACTCTTTGACCAGGATACTAAAGATTTAATAATAAATGCTAAAATATTCAGTAATGAGCTCCTAGACAGAGACTCTTTCTTAAAATTCAGAAGCCTAAACGCCCCTGCGATGAGGCTAAATTTTAAATACGTTTGGTATAGAGGAGGTCGGCTCCTGGTCAAGAGACATGATGGCGATGTCTCTCGTGAATTTTCCTCAGCAGCTGATCTCTAAGCAATATTATCATCTTATGGGATAAATTCAAACGAAATGGCGGTCAAAGAAGCGTGTAATACTGTAAATAAAAGTTCAGTAACTGTTACTATAGCTCCTAAACAAACCGAGACTGCCGCTGCGGAATGACTAGCCAGGGGCACTATTGGGAGGGGTGCACGGTAGGGGATTGAGAGTAGGTTTTGTCAATGTGACCTCTCTTTTAGGACACATCGAAACCCTCAGACAATATCTTTCCACTGATCCCGCCTACCATCTCTTTATAGGTTTTGAGTCGCCCCTCTGACCTACCGTTGAGAGTGATCGTATCCAGATCAACGGCTATTCCTGCATTAGATTCGATCCTAACAAATTCGGAGGCGGGTTACTATATATTCACAATACCTTTAAAGCCAACCTTCTGTGCAGTTCATTGACTACTCAGATGGGAAAGCCACTTATCCCAGAATATATCATGTGCAGTGTGCAGTAGGGCAGTCTACCACCCGACTTTGTTGCACTTATTTATAGACCACCTCATGTCCTGTTTCTCCAGAGCTCTGATGTTTTTGACCAACTCACCACGCACATTCAAGATTACAGCCATAAAATAATCATGGGCGTTCTGATTTCGAATCTACTCAAGACGTCAGACGAAGCTAAATTTGTTAGGCGACTTGCTGTTAACCTTAATTTTTATATAGTAGACTATGGTGCGACTCATCGCCTCAAAAATTCTCATACATGGATAGATTTAATAATGACTGATGACAATGACGCAGTGATTCGCAGTAGTAATCAGGCGACTCCTTTTCCTAGGCAGCACAACATCATAGAGTTTCAGATTGCGGTTGAAACTGCTGTATCCCCTGTAGCTAACTCGTTTAGCTATCGGGATTTTAAATAGATAAAATAAGACGATCTCCTCTCTCACCTTGCCGACTGTGACTGGTCGCCAATTGACGGCTCGGATACAGATATCGACTACCAACTTGAATACCTCAGCCTGAACCTCATGGTTGCGATAGATGAAGTAGCACCGCTAAAAGAATTTTTACGGATAATGAAAGCAAACCCCCATGGGTTGAAGCTGAACTCGCGCATATGTACAAGAAACGAGACGCTGTACGAAGACGTTATGCATGGACTAAGGACAGCAAACTATGGCAGGCGTGTTACAGTCCCGCGTCTGATGCCGAACATCGCACAAAAAGTGCGCGGGAGATTTTTATATAAAACCGTATTTTTGGAGCCCTTGACACAAAGAAACACATATGGAAAGAACTCAAGAGTTTGAGAGTCTTGCCTAAAACAAGAGAGGAGCTTCATAGTTTCTCACCGGAGGAGCTCAATGCCCATTTTGCTGGGGTGTCGGTCTCCCAAAGTGAAGTGACAGCATCCTGGCCTCAGCCAGTGATGACGACTTTGCCTACAGAGAAATCACCTTCTCAGACGTAGTCCTGGCTGTTGTCCACTTCTCGTCACAGGCTAGAGGTGAGGACGGCATCTCACAAAGTGTGGTGGCCAAGGCTCTTCCGCTAGTGGGCCACCATGTCGCGAAGACCTTTAACTCTTCTTTATCAAGTGGCATTTTCCCGGGTTCTTGGAAGGGAACCTTGTGCCTTTGAAGAAGATGCCAGTTCCATCTTCGGTTTCAGATTTTCGTCCATTTGCACTGTTGAGTTTCCTTTCCAAGGTCCTGGAGAAAATTGTACACGACCAAATTACTGACTTTTTGAGGACAAAAAATATTGTTGACCCGATGCAAACAGGTTTTCGACAACACCACAGCACTGAGACAGTACTACTGAAACTCATCGAAGACATCAGAACAGGAATTAATAACAAAAAGAAACTGTTAACTATTTTATTATTATTTGATTTCAGCAAAGCATTCGACACTATTTCACATTCAAAGATACTCCGTAAGCTGTTGCACATGGGTTTCTCCATGAGCGCTCTCCTGTGGCTTAAGTCATACATTACAGGTCGTACATAAAAGGTCATCACTAATATAAATGGGGAATCAGATTGGCTAACCGCCAATCTTAGCGTGCCACAGGGCTCGGTCCTGGGGTCCTTGCTTTTCATCTTATTCATTAACGACTTAAAAGATGCGGTAGACTTACATAACGTCGAACAAATGCTCTATGCTGACGACTTGCGAACCTACACGCAGTGACATTGCGTAATCATCGAGAGGGTATCAGTCGCATGTCGACCGTAGTGCGGGCAGTGCCGAAATGGGCCACGGCAGCTGATCTGCGACTGAATGAAAGCAAGGCGGAGGCAATTATCTTTGGATCTGATCATAACATCAAGCAGATTCAGAGCCTTCATTTGCAGGGTATTGAGGTGCAGGACGGCGTATTCATGCCCTTTGTCGACGCAGTCACTAACCTCGTGTGGCAATGGTTGGAGGACTTACGTGGAAGCCGCAAATGGATGCGGTTCGCAGGATGGTAAATAGGGCTCTCTAGCCTGAAATTCTTATGTTCATGCACCACTGAGGCACTTCGTAAGCAGTTGGCATATTCATTGGTATTAGCTCACCTAGATTACTATTAATTACTGCTGAGTGGTTTAGCTTGATGTGTTAAACGAGCTTCAGACACGACTGCAACATTTACAAAATTAATGTGTGAGGTATATATGTGGTGTTTAGTGCAACGAGCATATCACTCCATATAGTCCAAGAAACGAGGAAGCGGCCCAATGTTAAATGTGCAAAAATTAATATCCGGAAAAAAAATATGAGCGTGTAGGAAATTAAAATTCAGGATGAGTTTCTATTTCACGAGACTCGAGCCTGATTGCCGAACATAGCCTAAAAAATCGGCAAAGTTGCGAAAAGCGGTTTTTTGTTAATAACTAAAAAACTACAACTCCGATCGAAAAAAGTTAAATCAGGGAATTGTAGGTATTAAAAAGATCTATCATTTTGATGTACTATATTTTTCGATATCATGGATACTTTTCGAGTTATATGAGAAAAACCGTGAAAAATCGGGTTTTCTATAACTCGTTAACTATAACGTTTCCAAACTTGTTACTTGCTATAAGTATAGCCTATAGCAAACCAAAAAAGTGCTTTTTTGAAAAATTTAAAAATTTTGATTATTTTTCAAGTTATATGGAGATTTCTCAAAAAAGATGCTCTCTTAAGTTGGTTATTTCTCGTCAGGGGATAGTGCTACGGTAACGATTCCGGGCTCATTTTTTTCTTTAAGAGTTGTACTTTCATGTTATTGAAAAAGTATATTGATTTTTTTAATTTTAAGGGTCAAAAAATGACTTAAAAAAAAATGCACTTTTTTTTGCATGTTTTTTTCGAATAAATTTTGTAATTTTGTTTTTATGAAAATGGCCGTTATAAAAATGGATTCCTGGCATTTTTTAACGAATTTAAAAAAAAATTAATATTCTACGATCATTAGGAGCCGAGATAATTTTTTTATTTCAAAAAAATGTGGAAGGTGTCATAATCATCCTACAGCAGTCACCTTCCCGGATATTAAGGTTGAATACCTATATTTTCAATAAAAAAATACTAGGATATGTTTAATTCATTTGCAGTATTAGTAATTGATCAATAAAGTGAGGCGGAGCGCGGCAGCTGTGGCGGGCGGCGGAGTGGGGATAGCTCTGAGCGCTCGAACTGAAAACTTATTTCGTGCGTTCAAAGTGGCTGGCGCTTGAAAAATTTTCTATTTCTCGGCTTCTGGACCACGTACAAAAATCCTTTTGTACTTAATTTGGGGTAGCTCATCGAGATAAACACGAATATCATGTTTATTTTCGTCTTAGAAGCGATATAGACTCGCAAATATTTATTGATTTTTTAGTCTATAATTTTTGCCCCTTTTTCATTACTTAAATTATTATTTATTATTATTTTTCATAATTGTTTCAGTAAATAATACGTTATGATAGAAATGTGAATATATGCAACATATTAAGGTAAGTTTTAAATTTCATTTATTCACAAAATAATTAAATAACTTCATTATGTACAAAATATGTATTAAATCATTACAATAAAAATACTCGTATATTACATTAAAAAAATCAAATTTTTCTTTTTTTTATTGGAGGATCATCTGCTGATTCATTTGGCTCTTCTTCTTCTTTTTTCTTCTTTTATACTGCTTGTGGATGTAACAGCAGAAGAGGGAGTGACACACATTATGCCGCCCATGGCATGAAAAGTTTTAAAGCCATCTATTGTATTAGTATTATGGTCGGCGTTATCAAAAGAAAACTGAATAAAGGCATCATCGGAAATTTTAAATTGTTCAGGATCGTTTACTATAGATGATTCAAATTTTATCGTTTCGTGATAAGATGCACAGAGTCCCAAATAAGATAAAGTATCTAAAAGACCTCTTGCAGCAATTTTCTTGTGTACAAAAGATGACAAGCCTAATAAAATTGACGACAGAAATGATCGAGGTCTGACAGAAGATATCAAAATATGCGCAATTGTTGAAACTCGTTTCGACCATTTATTATCTAACGTGCGTTCGGACTTCTTGTTGCTTTTAATAAGAGTGCCTAAAAATGTCTGCAAAGTGTTAGGTATATCTTTTTCAACGTCATTTAAGAAAGAGCTTGGTGCGTTATAACAATCGCTATCATAACGTTTACTTCTTATATCTTGACAGATAATATTGGCAGCCATTTCTACTACTCTAAGCCGTTCTTCCTGAGTCGTAGGGGCTTTTTTTTCATACCATTGAGCATCAAGTATATTTCCTTGACTATTTATGAAACATATTATTGTATCATTATGAATTGAATACATAATTATATCATCTTCAAAATATTTTTTTAGATGATCTTTTATAATAGAAATACGCGGCAAGTCACGAAAATCTTGTAACATTTCTTTCAAAGAAAACTGTGAGTCATCGGAGTTCTCAAGTATATGATTAATCACGTGATTGACTATTCGAGATATGTGTTCATCCATTGGACGGCCAACTTTAGGCGTGCTTGGATTGTTTGTGTAAAATACGCTCATACACTTACTGTGGTAACGAGCCTTTTTTTCTATTAAATCATTAACGTGTTCTAATCGCAATTTCAACTTCTTATTCGAATCATCTAGTCGCTTTGCCAATAATTTTAAAATATTGTCCTTAGTTTCGTTACTGCTAACTAATTTAATTTTTTCTTTATAGGTATCAGTTCTTGCATCACAACCACAAAATAAGCACAAAGAACTGAAGTCGAATTGGCGAGCTTCCTTATTATCTTTTCTTAATTGCGCAATATTCTGTAGAATAGTTTTCTTTGCACTTTGAATATGACTCGGTCTGATGTATACAGTTCTGCAGTTTACATGAACATCTAAAAACGCTAAATGTTCCATTTTTAAGTGTTTCTTATCTCCTATCTCTTTACTCGCTTTTATAAGTAAATTTATAGCCTTTTCACTGAGGTGAACTTTATCATTCATCTCCATCGTTTTATCACATAATATACATACTTCTTCATTAGTCTCTGCCATTGTATGTCAATATCTAAAAATAAATAAATAAATTAGAATAATTGAATAAACTTCAATTAAAAGCCGTTATGTTTAATAAAATGAGTACTCACCAAACGAAATAAAAAAAGTTGTTACTTGTTGTTCACGTACGTTTTCTCTTGCACTGTATACTGGCACTTGAAATTGAATAAATAAAGACTTATAAAATATTGTCAGCACGAAAGTGTCTGTAATTTAAACAGAATTTGTATATTCTTCACTGTATATTCACTGTACTTCGCTTCTAACCGTTGCTGCTTTCGATCTGCTCCGTTAATAAACTAAGATGAACTGTTTGCGAAGACCACCGAATACTAACCGGTCCCCCTTACTATACCCGGCTCCACCCCTCCCCTGCTCCACCCCTCCCCTTCTCCAAAACCATCATAATGCCGCAGTTGCGGAGCAGCTGTTTTGAAATGCTTATAGTAGGCCTACAGTTCCATGGGTCCACCTATCGCTTCATATTATACGTTATATATGTACCGTTATAATTACTTTCCACAGGTATATTGTATATTTGGACTAAACCGTTACTTCTGAGAAGTGTCCAAAATATTATGCTTTTGAAATTTACCATTATTTAAAATTATTTTAATTATCACAGCGTTTTTAGCAAACAATCAAAACGTCACTATTATAAGCAGCAAGTTAAGGTAAATAAATAATAATTTAAGTAATGAAAAAGGGGCAAAAATTATAGACTAAAAAATAAATAAATATTTGTGAGTCTATATCGCTTCTAAGACGAAATTTTTCAAGCGCCAGCCACTTTGAACGCACGAAATAAGTTTTCAGTTCGAGCGCTCAGAGCTATCCCCACTCCGCCGCCCGCCACAGCTGCCGCGCTCCGCCTCACTTTATTGATCAATTACTAATACTGCAAATGAATTAAACATATCCTAGTATTTTTTTATTGAAAATATAGGTATTCAACCTTAATATCCGGGAAGGTGACTGCTGTAGGATGATTATTACACCTTCCACATTTTTTTGAAATAAAAAAATTATCTCGGCTCCTAATGATCGTAGAATATTAATTTTTTTTTTAAATTCGTTAAAAAATGCCAGGAATCCATTTTTATAACGGCCATTTTCATAAAAACAAAATTACAAAATTTATTCGAAAAAAACATGCAAAAAAAAGTGCATTTTTTTTAAAGTCATTTTTTGACCCTTAAAATTAAAAAAATCAATATACTTTTTCAATAACATGAAAGTACAACTCTTAAAGAAAAAAATGAGCCCGGAATCGTTACCGTAGCACTATCCCCTGACGAGAAATAACCAACTTAAGAGAGCATCTTTTTTGAGAAATCTCCATATAACTTGAAAAATAATCAAAATTTTTAAATTTTTCAAAAAAGCACTTTTTTGGTTTGCTATAGGCTATACTTACAGCAAGTAACAAGTTTGGAAACGTTATAGTTAACGAGTTATAGAAAACCCGATTTTTCACGGTTTTTCTCATATAACTCGAAAAGTATCCATGATATCGAAAAATATAGTACATCAAAATGATAGATCTTTTTAATACCTACAATTCCCTGATTTAACTTTTTTCGATCGGAGTTGTAGTTTTTTAGTTATTAACAAAAAACCGCTTTTCGCAACTTTGCCGATTTTTTAGGTTATGTTCGGCAATCAGGCTCGAGTCTCGTGAAATAGAAACTCATCCTGAATTTTAATTTCCTACACGCTCATATTTTTTTTTTCCGGATATTAATTTTTGCACGCACTTTTCCCTATTGCTTGGACTAATACAGGAAGAGCCTGGGCTGGTTAGATATGAAAGCGAGGAGAGAGTATTTTATGGGGCTGCTGCTTTATAAAGCGGTTGTCATGGGCAGCTAACATATCTGGCTGCTCTTTTAAAAAAACATCAGGCCAGCGCTTCGGGTAGGGAGGTATTAAAGAGCTTTCAGTTCCGGGGTCGCGCACTGATAAGGGCCTATATTCTTTTAGGGACCAGGGTGCACGCCTCTGGAACTTGTTCCCCTGCTCTGTAAGGTGTCTGACATCACTATGTAAGTTTAAAACGGCGTTAGGTGGGCACCTCAAACAATTACGTCAAACTGTTTGGGATTGTCTTTCGTTCGTTTCTGTGTAGTCCTAATTGAAGTGTTAAGTATGAACAGTGAGTGTAATTATTAGATTAGATGTACGTGTAATATACATGGGTGTGTGTATATATTACATGTTATCTACTTACTTTTATATTATTAAGTTGACGAAACGATATGCGATAGAACTTACTATATCATGTTATGTTAGATTATAAATTGACGACTTGCGATAGCGATCCAAAACTATTAAAAATGCAATGACTGATAATGTGATAACTAATTTTAACTAAATGTATATTCAGTTGTAAATTTTGTCATAGTGACGAATAAAAAGTATATCTGTCTATCTATCTATCTCTCCCCTTCACTATCTCTTTCTCGCCTTCTGTATACTTATGTACTCTTTCGCTCGCTTCTATCTCCCGACCGCTCTCTCTAGCACTGGGCCCATCCCCACGATGTTGCCAGCTCTTCGCTTTTCCCAAAATATTGTTGTGCGTGTGTATAAACACAGGCCATAACTATATGAATGTCCGTGAGGGGTCGGCTATGGGAGTGCAGACGGTGTTAAAAGCTTTTCCAATAGAGAGAAAGAGAGCGTACCTGTCGCGAGCCAGGGTACACGGTGCAATTTTGTAGGGGACTTCTTCGTTCAAACTACCTTAAGGGAGTTTTCGGTTGGCATAACATCAAGCATATTGACGATTTTATGTAACTTGCTTACCGATCTTACGAGATCAAAAGTATGTATGCGGTGATAAGCAACAGATGGCGATCGAATCGATTGAGGCGCTTATCGCATCTGATCCTGTGCTTCATATTCCCTCTTTTGATCATCAGTTTGTCATACAAACCGATGATAGCGACTTTAGGGTGGGAGTGGTTCTCACACAAACTATTGATGGAGTTGAACACGTGTTGTGCTTTGCTAGCCGTACGTTGAATCTAGCTGAAAGAAATTACTCACCAACCGAGTGAGAATGTCTCGCAGTACTGTGAGCCATAAGAAAGATCCAATCTTATGTAGAAGCTTATCACTTCAAAGTCATTACGGACCAAAGTAGTCTGAAATGGTTGTAAAATATTCAGAATCCCACAAAATGCTTGGCAAGCTAGACTCTTGAACTGCTTGCTTATGACTTTGAGGTGGAGTATAGAATACCCACAAAAAACTGGGTGCCAGACGCATCAGTCAGTTGCCCAGACAAGGATACTAGTGATCTGTGACTCGTATCTGGGGATGAAATTGAAAGTTCAAGAGTTATAGAGGTGCGGAATACCTCGTATTTCGGTATACGATTATCTAATTAGCTTATAATAATTTAAGTTAAATATAATTTAAATAAATAATATTGATATTTTCGTATTGTACTCGCTATAATGTCTTGATAAGGAATTGAATATCAAGGGGCGCAGTAGCGCCCGATGGCAAGTATAAAGTGTTAACGTTAAAGAGCTGTGGGGCGCACCGACGCCCTTTTATACACCTAATTCAGCCTTTCTAACCTCTTCAAAATTTTCGAGCATTAACGTTAATACTTATTGACTTATACTCGTATATGTAATCTATTGACATTCATTAAAAAGATATTTATTAAATCTTTCACATAAAAAAACTTTTGCTGAAAAAGATTCATCCTTTAATGAAATAAAACAGATTGAAATTTAACTCACTAAATTTCTTTTTATTTAGCTACGTCACTTTCGTTCTCGCGACGGAAATAGTTATATATAGTAGTTAGTTACTATTTTTATATATATATATATATATATATATATATATATATATATATATATATATATATATATATATATATATATATATATATATATAAAATAAGAAACACAACGCAATACTACAACAGTGCGCATGCGTCTGCGCACAACGCCGCGTCTCCTCCACTTTAGACTTCACCCGTTCTGCGTTCAGTTTTTCGTCTACACATATACACTGCAGACCGTGCAAACGACAACTACAAAATCTAACCTATTATTAAAATCAAATGTTGAAGGATGAAGGATGCGTTTGTGTCATTTGTATTATTAAAATAAAATGGGTTGTTTTTACGTGATTTGTTTTTATTACGTGATGAAATCTCTGTACGACGATTTCGAAAAATATCGTACGTCCAAAAAAGTGGCAAGACGGTCATCTGGAATAAAATTATTGCAATCCCAAGTGTAGTTGAAAAAAGCTGCTGTTTTACATGGTAAGAGAGATAAAGAAAAAGACTAACAATGAATTCTGTCGAAAGAGATGAAGAACGCGCAACATTCATGAGTACTGGACAAGGTGTTACTGAATGAAATTATAAAACTATAATTAATCAAATGTTTGCAAGCTCAGGTATATAATTACATTAAAAAGACTCTTTTCACCCAGCGTTGACTTGATATTTGAATAAAACATGAGAATATTATAAGGTTCTTCCGAAGGAATTTTTTTTAAATTTATTTTAAGTGAATTTTTATAATCAAATAGGGCTACCTAATGGTTTAGGTAAAATTGCAAAAGATTACTTCAAGTAGATTAAACGAAAATGGAGTCAATCAAACTTTCAAGTTACCCATACACAAACATTTATTTATTTGAAAGTAACACATAATATACTCATGTTCTATCCAGATATAAAGTCAACGCTGGCTCAGAAGGGTCATTTTAATGGAATTATAAAACTATAATTAATCAAATGTTTGCAATCTCAATTGCACCTTAGCCCGGGCATATATTCTTATTAAGATTCATAAACCTGGTAACCCTGACCGTGTAGTTGTCTCAGCCATAGGTAACCCGTCTTACAGTTTTGATAAGGGATTATCGAAATTTTTAATCAAATATATTCCAAAGCCGAAGTCGAACTTAAAAAATAGCAGTCAATTGAAAAAGGACTTAGAAAAAATTCACATTCCAGAAAACTTTCAGCTAACGTCACTCGATGTTGTTTCCCTATTTTCTAATTTACCACATGCTCTTATTTTACAAGCTCTCGAAACAAAGAGGAAGTATATAAAAAATATTGTTCCTCTATCAAAACAAGAATTTTTTGAAGGGGTAAATTTACTATTAGATTTGACGTTCCTTAAATTCAACGATAAGTTCTACAAACAAATCCCAGGTGCTCCTATGGGGTTTTGCACTAGCCCACTTTTTGCCGACATCACTCTCGAGGCTTTGGAGAATAGCTGTTTAAAAAGTCTAAATAATAGTATATTGTTTTATAAAAGATATGTTGATGATTGTTTCTCAATTAATAAAAAGATTGATACCGATAAAATTTTACGAACTTTTAATATGTACAATAATGAATTGCAATTTACAATTGAGATTGAGAAGGATAATAAAATATGTTTTTTAGACATGGAAATTATTAGAAAAGAGAATGACTATGCCATCACAAATTGGTACAGGAAACCTACAGCATCTGGACGATATATAAATTTTCTCTCTCATCACTTATCTAAAAAAAATTGCAATTATTTATAATCTCGTTGACAAAAGTATCAATCTGTCTGACCCGATTTTGCATGAAGATAATCTGAACATTATAAGGTTTTTCCTAGTTAATAATGGCTATCCGCTAAAATTTATCGACAAACATATTAACAAAAGACTATATATCACATTCAAAATGTTGACAATTTTACTAATAATAATGCAAAAAAGCGTGCTATATTTAAGTATCCGAAAATGGTCCTTCCCTTTGTAAAAAATGCTACATTTAAAATTAACAAAAAATAAAGAAAGTATAATGTTATTCCGATTAACAAAACTATCCACAAATTCAACTATATGATTAAGTTAGGGAAAGATAAGCTTAACAAATTTGATAATAGTAATGTTATTTACAAAATAGATTGCCAACAGTGTCCTGTCACTTACATTGGGAAGACTACTAGTCGGTTACATAAAAGAAAAAACGAGCATAAAAATGATGTAAAAAATGAAAAGAGTTCTTCGACACTTGCCAATCATGCTAGTTCTTTATCTCACACTATAAATTTTGACATCATTAAAATTCTTGATCGGGAAAGTAACAATAATAAACTCTCATTTTCGGAAATATTAAATATATACTACCATAGGGATACTATTAATAAAATTGAGGATACTCAGTTATTAAAAAATATTTATAAGAGCTCTCTAAACTTACTAAGAAACCATTTTAAATAATACTTTTAGAAAAAAAAATTTTTGTTTACGGTTTTTTTATTAATTTATTATTATTGATTATTATTTATATAACTATTTCATATTACCACTAGCTGGTTTTTGGTTGCTCTATGACCTTTTTTCATTTTATTGCTCGTTCTTATATTATAAAATTGAACGTACACAGAGAATTGTATTAGTTCACTATAATAAGAGAGAAGGTTGTTTGAGTCTTTCTCTCCTTCCTTCATACGGACGCACTGGCCTCTCGCGACAGGCTTTGAGATGGCAGGGCGGGATCCGGGGAGCATGTGGTTGGTGGAGATGGCGCGGCACACATGGCTGGCCGGCCTCTGTGGCCTCTGTGGCCGTGCCACCTCTTCATGCCTCATGGTACTCTGGGTTTCGTTCGGCCGGACCTGCGATCTGGGAGCATTTATACCCTTCTCCAAGTGATTGGAGATCGCGGGGGGCTAGTTCGTTTGTATTTTAATTGCTCCCTCAGTGGTTTCTGGACGTGCCGCGCGAAAACATCATGCGCCGGCTAATAAATATAGAGACGCTTTTGTCTCCTTGTGGGAGCCACTTAGGGTGCAAGTTTTACAGTGTATTGTGTTTTATGTGAGTAAAAGTATTAGTTGTGTTATATTCTATTAATTTTATTAAATTAATAGAATATAACACACAAATAAAAATACAATACTTGCCAATTTATTAATGGATTTCATTAATTTCTTTAGCGTTCATTTATGATTATCAGAATTAGTAAAAAATGGAAATATTTTAAACTATATTATTTTTTAAATAGAATATTAGTTTAAGTTTACTATTTTAATTGTAGCGTATTCATGAAATTCATAATGGCACGTCTTATTTTGGTAATAACATATTTCTTTTCATTTATATTGTGGGTGATAATGAAACTTATACTTTCCGAGACTTTAATTTTTAGAAAGGTATTTTTTATAGATTTCACAACTTTTCCACAGACTGGAAATTTATTCTTACTATCCCAGACGGAAATATTTTTGTATGAATAACTGTATATAACTAGTTATGAAAGAAAATAATAGATAGAAACTATTTAAAACTATTTATAATAGTTTATAAAGGACGGAATTGAGACTTTTATAATAGTTATTATGGAATATGAACTGCAATTATTAGTCAATAAAAATTTTTAACAGTTATAAATTTTTTTCAATTTTTTTGATGCGTGAAGTATAGGCACAAAATAAAATTTATATCTGTTATTATCATTTTTGGAATACGTGGAATTTGGGCACATGAAAAATTTTATATATAGCTCAGAATTTGAAAGAAGATATTAAAATTATAAATAGTTATACGAAGTAAATTATAATTCAAAACAGTTATAAATAGTTATACATTTTTTTGCACAATGTAATATTTCATTGATCGCGGTAAAAAGGAACAGTTCAAAAAAAAATTTATAACTGTTTATAATTATTTATAACAGTTTATAGATATTATACATACGAGGTCTGTCCCAAAAGTATCCGACCTACCTCGATTTCTCGGCGCTTGATTTATTCTTCTTCATCCGGGGGTTGGCATCCTTCAAAGTAGTCCCCATTTGATTGAACAAGTCGCTCATATCGATGTTTCCACTTATTAAAGCACTCTTGAAAGTCAGACTTCGGAATCGCCTTTAGTGCATTCGTCGCATTAGTTTCAACAGTCTGTTTATTGTCGAATCGATGTCCTTTAAGGCCAGGGTAGGGTTTTGCACTTTCGAAAAATCGATTTCTTTTTTTTTTGCTTTTTCTTGTAGTATAACATCTTAAGAATGTTGTCCCAAAATTTCAAATCGATCGGAGCAAAACTCTAGAAGTTATAGACCTTTTAGTTCCCTATCCTCGAAGTGTAATCGCAGCAGCTGCAGGCGCTCGAAAACGAAGCGCGCAGCTGAGGAGCAGGTATAGAGTTTATTCTCTCTGTGATCATTCTGTTCCGATTTCATGTTTTGAAAAGGTCGTATTTAGTAAGGAGAAGCAGTTGAAGCCTTATATACATGCTATATACGTGTTTATATTTCGAAAAGAAAGAGAAGCGTCAGTTGACCGCTGAACCTTCGTTCGAACGCGTGCCACTCAGTGACTTTATAATAGTGCTCGTGAAATTGTTTCTTTAATTATAAAATGCCGAGAAATTCAAAAGCTTCAGAAGAGGAGCGGAGTAGCTCAAGAATTTATTTGAGTAGACCGAGAAAAAGGCCTAACCCAATGGACAAATCCGACGATACAGTTAAGACTAAGAGCGCGTCATCTAAAAAAATTAACTTGAATACGAGTGACAGTGTAGCAGAAGATACTGAAAAACATTTCAGAATTATTGATTTTTTACAAGTATTTTCTTCAATTTCAAGTGTAGTTAAATGTGCTGAATGCGATGGAAAAGTAGTGTTTCAATGTTGTAAAAAAGAAGGTCTTTGTTTTGAGATACAAGTGAAGTGCTCCAATTGCAATCCACGCTACATACCGTCGAGTGAAAAAATTGGTCACCGGTACGAGATTAACACTCGATTTGCCTTTACAATGCGTGCATTAGGTTTAGGCCTAGCAGGGTGTAATTAATTCTGCGGCTTAATGGACATTTCAAGTCACTTTTTATCCAAAACATCTTACTTAAGTAATATATCCATGATCGCAACTTCTGTACAAAATACTGCTGAAAAGTTTCTCCTTTCAGCTGCACAAGAAGAAATAAAAATAACGAAGGAAAATTCAGAATCTGATGTTTTGACCGTTTCGGGAGATGGGAACTGGCAGAAGCAAGGTTTCAGCTCTTTATATGGTGTAACTTCGTTGATAGGCTACTGGACTGGCAAGGTAATTGATATTCAAACTAGCAGTTTATATTGTCAACAGTGAAAATTATGGGGAAAAAAGTTAAATACGGCTGAGTTTGAAGAATGGCACGAAGAGCATGTAAATAACGGTGAATGCCAAGCCAACCACGCGGGTCCATCAGGGAATATGGAAGTGGGAGCAGTAATAGACATGTTCAGCCGCTCCGAAGAGAAATATGGAGCAAAGATTGGTAATTATGTTGGAGACGGAGATAGTAAGACGTTCGGTAATTTAGTCAAAGCACAGCCATATGGTAAAGATTTTGTTATTAGTAAAAAGGAGTGCATCGGACACGTGCAAAAAAGAATGGGGAAACGTTTGCGTGACCTTGTTAAAAATACTGTTGAAGAAACAGTCGTAAAAACAGGAAAAAACGCTAGTAAAAAACGTAGGAGTAAAGTCCTTGGCGGTAAGGGAAAACTCACCGGAAAAATGATCGACAATTTAAGTAGATACTATGGAGCAGCTATAAGACACAATTGCGATTCGGTGCAAAAAATGAAAGATGCCATCTCGGCTACCTACTACCATCAGCAGTCGACAGACAAAAATCCTCATCATGAAAAGTGTCCGAGCGGCGAGACTTCGTGGTGTCCTTATAAAAAAGCTTTGGCCACAACGGGGGTAGAAAACTTTAAGCATGCATACTCTCCACTTCCACAAGACGTTATTGAAGCTCTAAAACCAATCTACGAAGAGTTGAGCAAGGACGAACTCTTAGAAAGATGTGTCGAAGGTTTTACCCAAAACGCCAATGAGAGTCTTAACCAGTTGATTTGGAAAGTTGCACCGAAAAAGTTACCTGGTAGCAAACAACTCGTAGAACTGGCATCGTATATAGCTGCAAGTACGTTCAATGAAGGCGCAGGTGCTTTACTTACCTTTTTGTCCGATATGGGTATGAGCGTTGGACCAAGCGCGCACGATTATGCAAGATTGGAAGATAACTGTCGGATAAGTAAGGCAGAGTTTCAAGCTGAACAGCAGACTAAAGAGGCCAGGATTTTGCGTAGATCGCTCGCGATTTGTATTTCCGCCACGCTCCGCAGTCTCTCTACGGATCGTGCCGACGTTGCACGTTTTTGAACCACCACTTCGCGACGGGAGTTTTCAAATATACAAACCCTTAAAATAAAACAGAGTGAGTAATTATTTACCGTCTAATCCCCTTCGCGAAGAAACGCCAACAAACATTGGTCCTTCTAGCCGAACATTCAACGCGAAATCACAGTGTTGCCTACGTTCGCGAAAAGTGAAGTGAGCGGCCATCTTCTTTAGTAAAGCTGCATTTCGGAGCACAGTCCTCAGCTCGGGTTTTCGAACGGGTTTTCGATAGGCTTCAGGGAGTTCTCGATTGCCTTACACGCGACTCGCGGTGGTGAATTAAAAAGTGCAACTTCAAGGCGGCTTTCTCAACAAGGGAGAAAGTCGCACACTCAGGAGCGTCTTTCTTAACAAGGGAGAAAGACGACAACGTGGGCAGTGAGACAATCACAGCATCGCTAGACAGTCGTCATAAAATCCTAGAGGGGCTAGGATTAACCAACTCGGAGGCACGATCCGCATGGAAGAGGAGAGCCAGCATCGGGTGGCGACAGGGCGCGCTTCATCAGGAGGAGGGCGAGACCAAGGCGCGAGGAACATCGGACGAGTCCATTACACAGAAGAGAGATGGGCGAGTTCACCGTGCAAAGGACGGGGATGAGTCCATTATCCAAGAAAGAGAGAGAGAGAGGGACAAGGCCGTCACAGCCAAGCCAGGACAAGTTCGTCGCGGGAACACGGAAGACTCCCACCAGCTGGGAAACATCTACAGATATAGAGTAAGAGAGAGAGAGAGAAAGAGAACCTATACTTATTATTTTCTCGAATTTTTATCGGTCGGCGCACGGAAGCAACCGACAAAAGGCCAGCGGACGACCCACAGCAAACGAAAGCAGCATCGAGCAGCGCGCAAGCAGCGTGGTAGTCGACGCGTCGAACAGCACATCGGCTCCGAAGGTAGAGAAGCTGCGGCGTGCGCGAGAAGCGCCACACGTTATTGCAGCGTCGAGACAGCGGCAACAGCGGCAGGCAAGTCGGAGCGGCTCCACCAGTGCTGAGCAGCGTGCCTTTTTCATCGCGTCAGAGCACGCAAAGCTCAGCAACTCACACGAGCAACGCGGCATGGTCGACGGTCGATGCAGATGATAAAGCGCGGACGTCGACGAGAGTCTACGCTACTACACCTATACGACGCTGTAATCGACGGTGAAAGCAGCAGCGGGAGATCAGAGCACGCAGCTTCGACAGCAGTACAGCGCAGTTACATTAAACTTCACTTCAACTGGGTAACCTCACTCCAACTCATACATTCTGCTGTTGGCTTTGCTCGCTTTTCAATTTTTCTGCTTTGCTTCTCTGTCCACAACGTTTTTTTCTTTTTATTTTGTTTCTCTTTCAACTGGCTCGAGAACAGTTAGCACTGCAGCAGACAGTCTCATCTTACACTGCAGCTGTCAAAAATAACACTCTCTCTCTCTCTATATTTTGTACACACTCTGCTGTAAATATAAAAAGAAAATATAATAAAAATTATGCCCTATTTACACTCTTAAACTGTAGTATCGCTACGGTTGAATCCTATTATGCCTGAACACGCTAGTTAGAATATTGTAGATGGCTGTATGCTTTTCCCTGTTGAATATTGTTGCGGATTAGCTGTGTGACTTATATTTGAAATGTATGCATAATTAATCTTAGGCTGAGCAGCGGATAAACTTATAGCCAAGTAGAGCGGACATTCATCAACGAGATATAAAACCACAAAGCAAACCTGTTGAGACGTTTTAGGGCAAAATTATTTCTTGCAGCTGATCCACTGGTACGAGAGCGGGTTGCGAATGCGGAGCAGCCTCTGATATACCATAGTAGTGTTTGCTTTCGACTCTTTAAAAAAGGTACTGTACTCTACACGTGCCACAAAAACAAGAGCGAGGGCTCATATGTCATCGTACGAGTGACAAGCCTCGACTCTGGAAAATAAATTGATAACTGTATACTGCAGCTGTTACTTGCTTTATCCCCTTATTTCGAATCCATGGTAACTCAAGGAGAGCTAAACACTATGGAGATGTTCCCCGGTGTCTGAATTACAATTGCTATGTATAAAGACATCTAGTTTGCTACTATTCTTGCTTTTTTCAATTTCTGCATGCGTTGGACGAGACTCGCAAACCTTTTCTTTCACTCTTCATAGCAATTTTACACTTGCTTAAAACACAATGCATAAATAGAGATTGTAAGTAACAAATTCAGAATAGTGGTAAAATAGAATTGTAGATTAGTAAAATGTATTGGTCTTATGCCAATCTCTGGGTAGAAAAATCATTTGAGGTTATATCTTGATTTAAATCATTTCTCGCTCATTCGACTTTCCAGCATAGTTTAATTGAAATGCTCTATCGATATTAACTTTGTAATTCGAAAAGCTTGAAACCTAAAGAAAAAGACCAAGGTTGGAGGTTTTTTTTTTTTATTTTTGAGTTGACGACAGACATAGGTGCATGTTTTGGGTTAACGCATTGCTATTCAACAACTTTATTTAGTGCTTGATTGGGAATCGAAACCTTATTACATTCATTTTGCCTATTTTATGTTGCTTTCTAACTACTTCTTAATTATTTATGGTTATACGACACAATTTGACTCTGTATGGCAGAGCCTGTATGTCGCTTCAAAAGGATTTTTTTATTTAGTCGCACACTAATAATGGAGGTGTGCATTCTACTTTCAACAATACGATTTGTTTTACTTTTGCTTCAAACTTCAAGATTTTTTTTTTGTTTTTTCTTTTACGGGCACATTTTATTGCAATTTTCATAGCTTTTCTCATCTCTGCATAGTGCAAAGGTTCGAACAACTGCAACTTGGACAGTGGTCTTGGCAGCCAAGCTTCGAGAGACATTGAGCTATAGATTTCGCACAGCTGGAAGTTGAGCTCATAGGCCGGAGCTATTTAAGTGGCTAACCTCTTCTTCATCAGACTTAATAAATCTTGAGTTTTTCACATCCTCAGACAATATAAGTATAGTTTAGTCTAAGCAATTTAGTTATCAAAATGAGCCCGTCAATCGAGAAACAGCTTGATAGACAAAAGAAAATAGGCAGCTCGTTCGAGAATTTCAAAAAGACAGGCCAAGCGCAAATGACACAAGGAGCTTGCACTACTCGCATGAAACGTTTAGAGAAAGTTTGGAAGGACTTCGGAGCGGATCACAATCTTTTGCTAGATGACGAGGATGTAGACGTGAGCGATAATTATTCAAAAATAACGTTTTTGATCAAATGGAAGAGTTGTATCTGGATAGGTTAAAACTTCCGCCAATAGAACTTCCTACTTTCTCGGGCGAAATCAAAGATTGGATTAGATTTAGAGACGAATTCAATAAAATGGTAGTGAAACGGACTAATTTAGCAAACGTTTTTAAGATGCACTATCTACGTAATGCTTTAAAGGGAGAAGCTGCAGAATTACTACGGGAGATTCCGGCAGCAGGGGAAAATTTTGAAAACGAGTGGAAAACGCTAAAGGATTACTACGAGAATAATAGACTGTTAATCCCAAAACTTTTATCGAAATTTTTCTCGATGAAAGGCATGGAAGAAGAATCAGTCAAGGAAATCGGTAGAATTCGTACAGGGACTAAGAATGTTTTACAAGCCTTGAAAATGTTAGGTAGCCCTACATATCAGTGGGATCATATAACTGTATTCTGGACGGTTACAAGACTAATTCCTGCCATTCAAAGAAAGTGGGGAAAAAAATAGCTAAATCAGACACCCCGATGCAATTTCCTTCTTTCGATTCGCTAGACAAATTTCTAGAAGTAGAGCGCTTAGCGCTGGTTCAGCTGGAAAGCGCCAAACAAGTTTCTCATATGAAAAGCTTTTTACAAGCTTCGGAAAATTCTTCAAACTCGTTCAAAAGTAAAAGTATTCAAAATAGGAATAGGGACTCAAAATCGATTCATTTTATCCAAGAAGGGAATAGACCACAAAGCTGTGCATTGTGTAATAAAGCACACTTTATAATGAATTGTGAGGTCTTCAGAGCCAAAACTCCAATAGAAAAGAAAAGAATAATTGCAAGCAAACATTTATGCTTTAATTGTTTTGCTAATCATTAAGTTTCGAGTTGTAAAAATTCTAAGAGGTGTCAAAATGCGCGGGAAGCATCATACGATGTTGCACTTCACTAGCAACGATTTTTCACAAGCTAAATCAGCAGGATCTCAAAATGCACCTACGGCTCATTGTGCATCTGAGATAGTTCAGGAAGCTGCTACTTCGCAGCACATAGCTGCACTTGATTCTCAAGTCCTGCTTTCTGAAGCGGGCGTAAATTCGGAAATCATTCTACTTGCTACAGCTTGGGTATACGCCCAGTTTAATGGCTGCAGCAGGCTAGTTCGAGCTTTAATAGATCAAGGGGCCCAATCTTCCTTTGCTGTGATGTCTCAGCGTTTGTCATTCCTAAAGTAACAGCGTACAATCCTGTTACTGCACAGATTCGGGATTGGGATCATCTTAAAGGATTAACGCTAGCTGATCCAAAATTCGGACAGCCAGGCAAAATTGATATTCTCTTAGGCGGAAAGGTACATGCGCAAATAGTGGAAGAAGGGCTTCGAAAAGGCGATCCCGAAAACACCCGAAAACAAATTGCAATACTTACATTACTCGGTTGGATCATTTCTGGTTCAACCTCATCTTAAAATATTGAAATTCCTCGGATTAGTATCAATTTACAAACCAACGAAATAGAGCTCAACACACTTTTGCGAAAATTCTGGGAGGTCGAGGAGACTCCAGTTACAGGAAAATTACTCACTCATGAAGAACAAGAGTGTGCAAATTTCTACAAGGCCACAATCAGCCGAAGTAAAGGGGGGAGGTATGTGGTTAGGCTACCTCTCAGATCCAATTTTGCCGACTTCAGAAAAATTAGGCGATTCTTACACTCCAGCAGTAAGCATGCTGCGCAACATGGAAAAAAGATTTCAAAAAATCCAGATCTCAAATCCTCTTATGTAGAATCTGTTAGAAATTTCTTAGCTCTCGGGTACATGCGTCCTGTATCCTCAGACAGCTTAGACCTTGAGAGATGTTTTTTCTTGCCACATCATGCGGTGATCAAAGAGAGTAGCACGACCACGAAATTATGGACGGTATTTTACGCTTCTTTGAAAACAAATAAAGGGTTTTCCTTGAATGATTTACTTCATGTTGGTCCAAATCTGTTGCCAGAATTGACAGATCTAATAACCAAATGGCGTTGTTTCTCTCACGTCTTTGTAGCAGATGTTGAAAAAATGTTTAATCAAATTCTCGTGCATCCCGACGTTCAGCACTTACAAGTTATCGTGTGGAGAGAGGAATCTTGGGAGGATCTTCGAACCCTTTTCTTAACAACAGTCACTTTTGGCTTCATTTGCTCGACTTTTCTCGCGTGTAGAACTCTGGATCAATTAGCAGAAGATGAGGGGTCGCGATATCCATTAGGAATGCAAGTTATAAAGGAGGACATTTATGTAGACGACGTACTGTCCAGGGAGCATTCTCTGGAGAAAGCCAGAAGAAAACAAAACGACATTATTGATTTGTTGGCTGTGGGAAGTTTCAAATTGAGAAAATGGCTTTCCAACAAAGTAGAGTTAGTAGAATGGCTTCCAAGCGATATGCTAGCCTCAGAAAACTCATTGAGAATGGATCTAGGCTTTTCCGTACTAGGTATTAGTTGGTATCCAGCAGAGGACTGTTTTCGTTTCAAATTCGAGGTACTTCCGCTGCTAGAGGTACTTCCGCTGCTCAGTTTTATCTAGAATAAAGTCTACACCGAGAAGACAACCTTCTGGTAACTCGGGTAGAATAACAACCTCTAAGTGGCGTCGTATTTCACCTATATCGAATGGCAAATCGACATATCCGATCACAGGTGAAATTTTACCGTTAGCTATACGCATGCCTGGTCCTTTATTTGGTGCAATCTTCTTGTTACAATCTGCAGCAATTTGCAAGCCAAGTGGTCCCATACATGTACGTGCAACACCTCCATCATGCAGTGCACGCATTCAGAATCTACCAGCGAGAGTAGTTTTTCTCAGTGTAAGGAGCTGATTCCTCAGAAGCATCTTTCGCATCGCGAGCTACTATAGGTTCTTCGTCCATCGCGATCGATGAAAGAACAGGGAACAAGGCTCAACTTGCGCTTGTGCTTCGTTGCTCCCATTAGAGTGAGCCGGTGAGGTCCTTAAGTTGGCTTCATGGGTGGTAGGGACCTGTTCTACACGCCCCCCGGTCTTTTCCCGCACACTCATGACACATTTTTGTAGTGTAGCCTCAGCAGACAAGCTAGTTACGAGGCCCAGGTATACGTGCTGTATTTTTGTCTTTGGCCGTCTGGTGTGTGGGACTTCGTTGTTTTGGACTGCCACCCCTCTTATAATACGACTCTTTCAATCTTGTAGGAGCCGATTTTTGCGTCGCTGCTTTCTCAGCGGTTGATGATGGAGCTTCCATGGGGCCAGTTAGAATCAGCTGCTTTAGTTTGTCCTCGAGCAACTTTTCGATCATGACTGAAATGTCTTGAGGTGAACTCTGAGATATCGCTGCCAGACTTGGAGCATTGCGCTTCGCACTCAATTTTTCCTCCACCAGCTTGTCAACCCTCTGGGACAAATCTGTAGGCGAACCTTCAGCAATTGCAGCCAGACTTATTTTGTAATAATTTGTAGGTGCGCGTGGACCTTTATACGCCAATGCAGGTAGCAGGCACTTATCAGCTGGAGGTCGTGCTTTCCAGTTACGCCGTACCTCCACGACACTTCTACCTGTCGTACAGATTGTTAGGTTGTTATGTACAGATTACATTAAATGTTCATTTTATTACGCACTCACAAGAAAAAAATATGTATCCACAGTAACTGGTACGAAATGTGTCTGTTCTAAAATTTAATTGTTTTCTTATATTGCATATTGGTTTAATAGATACTTATTCGTTTAATATAAACTAAACATACTACACTTTTCAGTAGAAAGAAAATGTAGTATTATTATTTTACTAATAAAGAGAAATAGTTAGACGAAGTGAGGTACCACAGTAATAGGGAATCACACCGTAGTAATTGGTACATTTACTCTAGTACAATTATTAATTAAAATAAATATATATTTTACCTCGTTTCGGAGCATGGAGGATCCTGTGCGGGTTGTTTTGATTGATCTTCACTGCAAAAAAAATGTATTAGAATATGCAGTACACGCACGCATTTTATTATTATAACTAATAATATACTACACACACACACACACACACATATTGCACGCATTTTATTATTATAAAAAATAATATACCACACACACAGACACACGCGGTAAATCTGAAGTTAATCATCAAATGTGTTTAATTACTCACGTTAAGTGCGTAATATTACACATTTTTAGTGTATGAACTGCAAATGTGTAATTTAACACACTTGAATGTGTAAATAACTTGACGCCATTTTTCCACGTTTCCAGGTGTGTTATTTATTTTTACATTAAAAATTATATTTATATATAAGAAAACTATACGTTTAAAACGTTGAAATTTGGTCACACACTTGGATTTACAGTGCACTCACGCACGCGCGCGCGCATACACACACACAAAGAAGTACTGGGACCGAGCGCATCATCCCGATCTACTACTCTGTTTTTGCACGCAATTTATTGTAATGAAAAATTATTATATCTTACCTCGAATCCGACGTTAGCTTCTTCAATTCTTGACGATATTTTTTGCTCAAGGCCGTGAATCTGTGGTAACAATCGTGGTGACACCCTTGCTGACGATTTTTCGTCGACGACAAATCCACATCGCTGTAGTTGAGTTTAAACTGTTTACGAATTTGCAAAATATATTTGCACGTAACAAGAGTCTGCTCATCAAACAATTTCACGTCACCTATTTTTTTAAACAAATAGTGCAAATAGGACGTGAACTTCCTTCCATTTTTGCACGAATACTGTAGTATAAAGCTGGTCTCAACCGACGCTATGATTCAAATAGTCTCAACCGACGCTACGACTACACTGAACCACCACTGAACCTTCTAGTCGCAAGTATCTGCTGTTTCGGCGGTCCAATACAGATGAAAAAAGAGAGGGAACGCCAAGGGATATATATATATATATATATATAATAGGCGTGCCCAAGTACAAGGTCTGTGTTTATACCTGCGTTAGCCGTCGACTATATGACTGTATACCTGCGCTCGAAGAAACTAATATAATAGTGTTCCTATACAAAATATAATTTCACGGAATATAGCAGACTACCGCGTACACTTTACTAAGCATATATTTTAAACAAATTATTTATTAAAAAATATTTCAGAATCGCATAACATCATTTAGCGATCAAACGCGCTGTATAACCGAGGCGCGCGGCGCGCGCTCTTATACCAGCGACTGACGGCGTTTGTTAAATAAACATTCTAACTGACTATGTTTTTTTATTTTTTATATTATTAGTTATTAGTAGACCGAATTTCAGATTTTCTAAAACAATTTCACGAACTATATTTTTTTATGACTTTCAAGCGCTGCTCACGCGACCCTTTACATTATTTTCGTGACTGACTATATCCAAATCATTTCTTAGTAATTTTACTACTAAATTAAGTAAGTTTTAGATTTTCTAAAGCAGTTGCGACATATTCGTTTTTTTTTACAACTTTGAAGCCGCCCCCGCGCCAAACTCTAACGAAACTAGCTGACTGACGGCAGTCTATTCCTATACACGCTAAATACTACACTATATAAAAAAACCAGTCTTGCTAAAACTGTTGCATTTTTTTGTCTCTCAGCTCCCCGACTATTACTAGTGTCTTAAAATTAAGAGAGATCTTTATGTAAACAGCAACCTTCCCGCCTGTACATCCTGAGCAATCGTGTCGAACTAATGCGTATCCATCAATGGCCATTACGAAGTCATCATCGTCGTCAGACAGTTTAGTTTCTGTTATTGCTACTATGTGTTTAGGATTCGCGTTAAGATACATTTCAACTTCTTCAAAATGAGTAGTTAAGTCATTGACGAGAAATGACCAGAATTTGAAGTAGAATGTCTTGCGTTTTTTTTCTTTTTCAAATGGAAACTCTTATTTTTGATACCGGATTCGGAAGGAGCGAGAAATTTCAAGTATGGATGTGTTGAACAAGGGATGTAATTGTGACCTTCAATTTGACTTTGGACTTGACCTTGAAGGTCATTTGAAGATCAACTGGTTTTTTTAATCGGAAATCCCAGTAATAATACCGGAAACCGATAGAGCGAGAAATTTTACATTCAGTCCTTATTCGCTCTATCGGTTTCCAGTATTATTACTGGGATTTCCGATTAAAAAAACCAGTTGACCTTCAAATGACCTTGAAGGTCAAGTCCAAAGTCAAATTGAAGGTCACAATTACATCCCTTGTTCAACACATCCATACTTGAAATTTCTCGCTCCTTCCGAATCCGGTATCAAAAATAAGGGTTTCCATTTGAAAATGAAAAAAAACGCAAGACATTCTACTTCAAATTCTGGTAATGCAATGAATACGAGGACCAGAAGACCGCCACCGTTAATAATCCGTCTTACGAGCTCGGCTAAAGCTACCGAAATCACACGTGCTAAGGCCCGCTTGATGCGATTTAATACAATTAACGTCGACCTTTCTGGTCTGAGCGAGAAACTTGCCAATAATCTGATTCATACAAACATTTTTATAAATGAAGCCTTAAAAAATCTCGGATTCAAGTTTGTGTGGCACAGGCGTAGCAAGTTCCTCGTTCGGATGCTAGAGGGTCTGCGTACCCAATCGTTTACATCCATTTCTGATTTATCTTCTATAGCGAATTTATATACGAAATAAAGTAAATTATCTGATCCACACATCGCACACAACACCAATGTTAATATCATTAACGTAGCCATAAACTGCAATGTAACATCACAACAGATACACAAAATCAAAAACGGCAACAGCAACGACAATATTAATAATAATAATAAGGACATAAATCACAATGTAACATCACCACAGACACACAACTTAAATAATAGCAATAGCAACAGTATTTGCAAAAATAGTAAACACAATAATAACAATACTGAATTAAGCTCAGACAGATCAGATTGATTAGGCGCGAGAAACGTTCGTAAGGCGGACAAGGGAGTGAACATGATAGCGGGGTTTTCAATGCAAATTCTATTAGACGTTGCATTGAACAAGTCCGTCTTCTTGTTTGTTAAAACTCCTATCATCTATTTGTGGTAGCCGAAACGTAGCTGGACGACGAAAAACACAATGATCTCATTCATATCAATGGTTACTCACTTGTGCGGCAGGATAGAAATGTGCATGGCGAAGGGTCGCACTTTATTTTCGCAAGGAGTAAAGGGTCAAAGTTCTAGCTGTGTCAAACATTGCTGGGTCAGACTGAAGTAGTCGGATCTTTTCGACAAGCTGAGAGAATTTTGTGATGCATATAGTCACAAAATTATAATGAGGGATTTGAATGGTGATCTGTTAACAGATAGTGATTATGCAAAGTTTGTTCGCAAACTTAACGCCGATAAACTTTCTCTTCAAGTTGTACAACATGGAACGACACATCACACCGAATCGTAACACACATGTATTGACGTAATACTACTGGACAATAATGACATAGTGACAGATGATACGAACTGTGACGTGTCCTGGCCCAGCAAGCATAACATTATCGACGTGATCATAGACGTACATGCGCCCGCTCTGTGCAATGATACGTTCTCGTACAGAGATTATAAGAATATTGATCCGCTGGAACTACAGTCTCGTTTATTCAGTTGTGATCCGTCTGTTTTCAATATGCGTCAAGTTGACCTTGATCCAGCGCTGGACTGCATAAACAACAACTTATTAGACGTTATAAACAGCCTTGCGTCGATATAGCGAGTTAATTCTCGGAAAGACAGTTTACCCTGTATTGATAATGACATAGAACAACTTAATAAGAAACGAGACACGACGTATAGAGGATTGAAAAGAACTGATGATGCATGATTTCATGAGGAGTATTTAGCATGGCGTGTTAAATCTCTGCTCAAAACCGAACAAGCGCGTATTGCGTATTATCAAGGTAGGTTATTGAGAAAACAGCAAGACGATACTTAGAAGGATTTACGCAATCTAGGACTCCTTCCTAAAGTCAGGGGAGGGTTACATGGATTCACGACGGAGGAACTTAACACCTCTTTGCGGGAGTCGCAATATCTGCTGACGAAGATCTTGAAGATATTTATGATGTAGTTAAATCTGCCTGCGATAAAGGCTTTAAATTCAATACAGTCGGTATTGCAGATGTCGTGCTCGCGGTCGTACATTTGTCCTCACAAGTAGGGAGTGAGGATAACACCCCGCAGAGTGTGGTTGCGAAGGCATTGCCTGTCATTCGGCAACACGTAGTGAATCTGTTTAACTCTTCCCTGGAAAAGGTTATATTTCTGGACCTTTGAAAGAAAGCACGAGTCGTGTCACCCAATTGCACTACTGTGTTTTCTTTCTAAGGTTTTGGAAAAAATTGTACATGATCAGATAGTAGACCACATGAAAAAGACAAATATATCTTGACCCTATACAGTCCGGGTATAAACAGAATAACTCGACGTAAACTGCTCTACTAAGACTAACTCAACACATATGAACAGGGATTGATAAAAGACTCGTTACGCTACTGTTACTGTTCAACTACAGCAAGTCTAAAGGATTCGTTACTCTACTATTACTGTTCGACTAGCAAAGCTGCAGGCCCTGGGATTCTCCAGACACGCTTTAGTCTGGATAAAATCATATATATTATTAGAAAACAAGCCGTAGTCACGCGCTCCGACACCAAGTCATCTTGGTTGTCCACCAATCTTGGAGTGTTTCAGGGTTCGGTATTAGGGCCCTTACTGTTCTGTCTTTACATAAATGACATAAAGAGCTACTTGCTGACCATAATAAACATCTGAAAGAAAAAAACCCGAGACGCGTCAGACACTTGCTCTATGCTGACGACTTATAGACTTACTTACAGATCGAACCAGCAAACTTTGCTGAAGGTGTTGAGATCTTGGTCAGGATCAACATCACGGGCAGTCGCTGATTGGGCCAGGGATATTGCTCTCAAACTAAATAAAGCCAAGACTAAAATTATTGTTTTCGGCTCTTGTAAATACATAAATAGTCTTGCCGGAAATAAGTTTGGGAGACGGCGTATCTGTACCTTTCTCGCAGACTATCACGAACCTGGGTGTTGTATTTGATTCTAAGCTTACGTGGCGGCCCCACGTGGACAAGATTACATAGAAAGTTAATAGAGTATTACATAATTCGAGGTAATTAAAAAGTATATCGCTCAAGGTCTGTTCAAACATTTAACAATGGCTCTGATTTTTCCGCACATTGAATATTGCTGAGCACTGTGTCTAGACGCGTCTCTTAAACAACGTATCCAGCTGCAAAGACTGAAAAATTCATGTGTGCGTTATGCACGAATGCGCGAATGCCTTATGGGTTACGTCTTAGGTGCTAGTAGGGATAAGCACATTACCCCTTACAGGTAGCAATTAGAGTGAACCAAAATTGACACAAGAAATACGCTTTCGATGGTCACAATAATGTATAAGATCATAAACATTAAAGAACAGCTTTATTTGGAGCCAATTTTTAAAAAGAATAAATCGAAACGCCCTATAAGGGGTGAAATATAAGATCTTATCATTCCCCACATGCGCACTAAAACGGAAAAAGAACTTTTCAAGTCACACTTGCGCATTTGTGGAATTTACTCTTTTTCGCAATACGCACATTACCGTCTCTAAAAGTGTTTAAGGTGGCGGTCAAGAAAAATTTTAAAAATCTTGACTGAGGTTCTGTAATGTCTTAATTTATTTTTATAATTAGGTATTTTTGTAATATGCACAAGTGTAATTTATAAAGTATGCAAGGTTGAATGACTGTTGCGGAATGAATGAGTTCATCTACATATTGGAAATATTTAAAACTGACGTGATATATTCTAAAAGATTTTATAATAATGACAAACTTCCTGTGATGTCTTAAATCATTTTATACGTATGTTTTGTAAATATATCTGTGTTAAATTATATTACTTTACGAAACTCGATGTGATAGATATGATGACTATGTGCAATTTTATTGGTTTCTTTAAAACACAATACTCTTGACGAACTGATGTGATTAATTTATTTATAGGACGAACAAATGTGATATGTTTTAACTATATGATTTTTACACCATGTATTTTTTTGTGCAAATGAAAACTAAATATCTCTCTCTCTGTCTGTCTGTCTCTCTCTCTCTCTCGCTCTCTCTCTCTCTCTACGTGCACACACGCATCTGTATCGCTCTCGTTTAAAGTTTCTTTACGCCGCCGCCGTACCTTCGGGTATGCTATAGTGTGACCCTCAAGTAGGGCCACAGTGCAAGACTCCTCCACCACAGTTATTTTTCATCAGGTGTGCTGTATTTATACAGCAATTTCTTTTTTTGCACTGGTGCCTCAGGTTTGAGGTTAGTTATATTATAATCCTGCTGCCTCACCTCGAGCGCTAAAGTCTGCGCATGCCCGAGTCTCAACATCGACAGGTACGTGCGGATTATATCATCTAGGCGTGAGAGTGTGCGCGTGTGTGTCACGGTATGGAGGCCAGCATTAAAAGCTGTGCTGAATGTGGTCTGCCTCCTAGTAAGGGCAAGACCTATAAGTACTGCTGCATTAAATGTAATAAGGCAGGTCATGTTAGATGCATGATCCTGCAAACTAATGCAGCAGTAAAGCAATACATGTGCAAAACATGCACAAAAGGTGTTGCCAATACATCTCGCAGTAGTAATAAAGCAGCGGCTGGACATAACGTGACGTCACGCCTAACAGCAAGTGTGTCTTCTGGTATAGTGCGTGCGAGCATACATTCAAAGCCGCAACGCTCGCTGCCTAGTGGGAAGGCTGCCCCCACCACGCCGAGAAGTTCCTCGCCGCTGCTCGCTGCCGGCACACCTTTAACACCTTTATCATTGCAAACGACGCTGATGCGGCAGCCGCAGACCAGTGTGCTCTCGGCTCCCACTACACCGCGCTTGCCTCTGTCTCTCTCTAACGCTGACGCAAGCCTAAGAGGCAGTACTACCGATCAGCTCAGCTCCAGCGCGGGCCAACACCATGGGAGTCTCGTACCTGCGCTGCCTGCTGTACAGCGGGTTGCAGGCATGAAGGCGCTGAATCTTCACTCTTCGTATACGGACAGTGTTTTTTCTCACACCTCGACGCCAGCTAAAGACGACATCGTTCTCCCTGGGGCAGTTTCGACGCCTTCAACATCTACCACGGACAAAGAAGAACTAGCTTCTAGATGTAAATCAACAGTACAAACAAGTAATTTCAGCAGCGTAAATGATGTTAATGCGTCGGTAATACGTATGTTAGACTCTACTACCTTTAAAAAAGGGACGACAGTCTGCTGCTTGGTAGAGTACGCCAATTCGACATCTAGAAACATAGACAATGCACTTACTAGACATTCGTCCTCTCTTGAAAACAGATTGGATGCAATTGTTAAAAGGCTAGACTCGCTACCAGCAATACATACTCTAGCACTGACAATTGGGTCCAAAATGCAGAAAATAGAGGATAAGATGTTAAAACAACACTCCCAGCTGGAGGAGATGTTAAATGAAAAGCAAGTGCTTTGTCATGAAATTAATGATTTAAAAATTCAAAACAAACAGCTACACGAAACATGTCAAAATATAACAAATAATATGTTGAATAAGATCGATGTTAATTACAATGCAATTATAGGAAGAGTCAATAACATTGAGCAGTCTAATTTTGAAGTGAAAAATCTAGTCAAAAATAATAGTGAGACAAAGAAATATGATAATGACCTTAAAATAATAATTGATAAAGTTAATAAAATTGAAAGTGACAACTCCGACATATTAAAGGCCATAAGAAAAATTGGCATCTGGGGCTGGGAGTGTTGTTTTAAGCACACGAGACCACAAGCAATAACAATCATGAAACTGCAATAAATAATAATAATAATAATAATATAGAGAAAACTTTGAAAATTATTCAACATAAACAACAAGAATTTTTAAGTAAAATTGAAAATTATCAAATTGGCCTGCCTACCAGTAAGGCAAATACAACTTTTTCGCCGCACAGTATTAGAAATAATGTAAATTAGTAATAATGTAAATAATAATAATATATATAACATTGATAATAATTTGAATAACGAAAGCAACGATACACTGCAAGATACGGCGTCGACGTCATCTGCACGAAGCACGCGGGTTAAAATGGTAGGTGGGAGGACAATGAAAAATAATAATAATACAATATGCAATAATGACTTAATAATTTCAAATATTTTTGACGGTAACAGTACTAAGCGTGTTGATGTAGTTCATGCTATACTACGTCGTGTCCTCCCATCGATACAGAAAACGGATATAGTAAATACCCGCCTGCTTCGGTCAGATGAGTCGCTTTCGGTGACATCAGCCGAGGTAACTAGCGAGCGCAGACGATCACCGTGGGTTGTTACCCTCTCCAGCAGTGAATTAGGAGATAAAATCATGCGACAAAAAAAGTTTATAACAGGCTTTCACACTAAAGATGTCGACATCTCGGCACTTGACCAGGAGACTAGAGATGCAATATTCAATAGTAAAATTTTTATAAATGAACATCTACCAAGGGAAACATTTAATAATTTTAGAAGCCTTAAAGCCCTTGCGATGAGGCTCAAATTTAAATATATCTGGCATAGGGGGGGGGGGGGGGGGGCGTTTCCTGGTCAAGATACGGGATGGCGATGTCTCCCACGAATTTTTAACAGCGGCAGACCTCCAAGTAATTTCAGCCTCGTATGAAACTCCATAAATTGCATTAGATTAAATGAAATAGATAAGTTGGACATTCAAACAAATAATCAAACGGAGGCTGTCGCAAATGAATGACTATCGTTGGACACTGCCGGGGGGTGCACTGTAGGGGACTAAGAGCAGGATTTATCAATGTGACCTCTCTAGATTGTCATATTGGTACACTCCGTCAACACCTTCTATCTGGTCCCTCCTACCACCTTTTTCAGGATGGTACGCCGAACATTTCTGAATATATTATGTGTAGTGTGCAACAGGGCGACCTTCCCTCCGTATTCGTTGCTCTAATTTATAGGCCACCGCATGTACCATTCCTGCAAAATTCAGACCTAATTGATAAGCTAGCTACATACACGCAGGACTATAGCCATAAAATCTTGATGGGTGATCTGAATGCGAACCTGTTGAAGACGTCGGCTGATGCAAGATTCGTTAGGCGATTAGCCAACGATTTAAATCTAAAAATAATAGAGCATGGTGCGACTCATCACCTCGAGGGGTCTCACA